>JAKLLW010001441.1:0-15072 GCA_022814695.1 Neocatenulostroma microsporum
TGTTACCAGGCTCTGTGGGACACTGATCTCAGTCCGACCGAACATCGCAACCATGCACTCACTCTCATGGAAATCTATTCGATGACGCCGGCTCAGACTCGTACAGAAGAGATGCAGACTGCATGTCTTGCAGCTAGGCTGTATCTGTCCGGAGAACACATGTCCAGTGGTATACCGGCGTTGCGCACCCAAGGGCCTACAGATCAGGTTCCGCTTCCATGTCGGACTTCTATAAGTGACCAAGAAGCAGTATCGTCTCAAGCAGCCGTGCAGCCAAGAACAGCCGAGATTGACAGGCATCGCATCTCTATAGACAGACTGCTGAACGAATCGACCGCCCATGACCAGCCACAAAGCAGTGAGCATCGGATACTGCCGAGTGGCTTACCAGTACTTCCTGCTCTGATGACTATCGACTCGCGCCCAGGGCCAGAGCCAACTGCTACTCAGTCTCCAGCTCGTGAACCGCTGGAGTCGCCGGAAGGACGACAGGGCTCTTTACTGGAGGTCGCTGACGCGGAGACAGTAGGTACTCCAAGGCTAGGTGGCCGGCAACGTACATACAATCTTCCCGGAGGCCACGTCGGCAGAGCCTGGTCACCTGCGGAGAACTTGGAACTGATGGGCATGATCTTGGAGGGTGCTTCTCGAAATGAGAGAAATGCGGCATTCGCTGACGCCCATGGCCCTCATGCAGCAGTCGGTAGGGAGCGTAAGCAGACGTTTCAGCGGGACTTTGAAGGCTGTCAGCAACAGTGACCAGTGTAACAACGGGAAGAGATGACCACCCAGAGTACGATAGCCATAGTATCAAGTCCGTCGCAACGCCACGACAGCGCACACTTCGTGCCGTCCTCAAGAGAGCAAGCGCAGTCTTGCAGCGTGCTCGGAGCACGCACGCAAGGTGAACAATGCGCAAGCAGTAGCTGCATCCGTTTGTGAGCTGTCCGTCGGACCTGTATGCGCTTTCACTGGCCTTTGATTCAACTTGCATTCACTTCACGTCGGATGACGTTCTTTTGCAAACGGAAGTGGTCTTGTGACCAATCTTGCCAGGCGATACATTCAGAGAATCCGAGTATATGAAGGTAAGCGTTGCCACCCAGCTGTTCAACATCCGATCAAACCAGCAGTTGAACAACAAAATCCTTCCATCAGAGCCACACAACAGCACAACCTGTTCCCAGCGGATACACTTAAACCATCAAGACCAGCAGAGAAACGACGATGTCGTTCATCCGCAACCTGCCGTACCTCGCCACCGCGGCAATGGTCATCCTGACCAACATCCTCGCCTCCGCCGCCCCCCTCGAGTCCTTCGCCTCCAACCTCCCCTCTACCACGTTCCATGACGACTCCAACTCCAACGTCACCATCGACTACAGCAGCTGCGCCCTGTCCGCCGGCACAACCATCGGCGACCCCAAACTCTGCTACTGCTACACCAAAGGCAAAGGAGTCGACCGCTCATACATGATCGACGCCATCAGCGCCGCCTGCCTCTCCTTCAGCAACGGCATCTTCGGGCCCGGCGGCTTCACCGAGTATGACTACGGTTACTGGTGTAAGTCCCTCATCTGCTGTACATCCCTCGAACACTGAACCCTCTTTCAACCCACAAGCAGTGCTTTCGACCTTGCTAGACTCATCACTGCTTCAAGAATATCCGCGACTTCAGCTGATCGGGTGTGTAGACAACTACGATGCCAACGGCCAGCCGGACCCAAACAACGTCATCCTCGTCAAGCTGGCGTACACTGGTGCCGACTCGACCTGTGTCGCGCAAAACATGCCCTACAACACCTGCTTGAGCGCCTTCCACGAGCCCATCGACGCCTGGTTCGTCACCCACCCATTCATCCACCCACTCACCACTTACCTAGACCTCTAAGCTAACCGAGCGTCCAGCCGAACCAGCAGCGAGAACGGCAAGAAAGGCGCTTGGTCCTACGATCCGTGCTTCGAGTACACCGTCGACCCGAACCCGAGCGTACGTAAAATCCTCTCACTTTGGCGCCAGTCCCTGGAGAAGCAGTATACTGACTGTCTTCTGTAGAAGAACAACCCCAGCATCACCCTCACGCCGCCGACCGTGGGTTGATGTACCGGATTATGCGATGGCCTTCCGCCGGAGGCGATCGATCGTACGTGCCTTGACGTAGCAGTTGAGCGTGCCTCGGACTTCCGGCCAAGCCGGCCAAACAGGCGTCAACCTTCTAATCGATCATAGAGCAACACACTGGTATATACTGCGAGGAGTCTCTAAAATCCAAGAGCGTCAGGTGCAGTGATAGCGAAACAACATCAGCATCAAAGTGCGATACAAGGCGTACGGTACATACATACATACCTTCACCCACAGAGCTCCTACTGCGATTCCACTGTTGTACGTTCAGTGCAGTAACCATTAATCTCATGATAAGGCGCTGCCTGTTTCTGGTTGCAGACCACGGCGAACGAAACAGTCATGCTTGGGATTTGAATGTTGTTGTACAATTCTAAAGCTACACACTTGCCATCAGCTAGCTCTACTGGGTTACGTACTCACTGCTTCTCCCGCGAATATGCCGCGAGAGCGTCTTCCCAGGCTGGAGGAACATCTTTCCCAATTCTAGCGAGGCCCTCTCCTCTCCACACCACCTCCATCTACATCCCCTCCTCGTACTACTCCACCACCTTTCCCTCCTTCCTCTCAAACTCCGTCTACTTCCAAAGCTTACTCAAACTCATCTCCTTATCATCATGTCTCTGCAACACCTTCGCCGTCGCCAACTCGAAATCCTCCTGCGTGACGTGTACTCTCCTCTCCCTCAACGCATACATCCCAGCTTCCGTACAGACACCCTTCAACTCCGCGCCTGAGCAACCAGTCATTCTATCCGCGATTTTGTTGAGGTTGATACCTCTTGTCAAATTCATGCTCCTGCTGTGGATCCTCAGAATATCGGCTCTTGCCTCGGTGGTTGGAGGCGGGAACTCGATCTTCCGGTCAATACGCCCAGGGCGCAGGAGGGCCGGGTCGAGGATATCGAGGCGGTTGGTGGCCATGATGACTTTGATGTTCTTGGTAGGTTCGAAGCCGTCGAGCTGGTTGAGGAGTTCGAGCATGGTGCGCTGGACTTCTGAGTCGCCTCCACTGCTGCCTTCCACACGGCTGGAGCCGATAGAATCGATTTCGTCCATGAAGATGATGGACGGGGCGTGCTCTCTCGCCATAACGAACAACTCTCTCACCATGCGGGAACCCTCACCGATGTACTTCTGCACCAGTTCGGAGCCGGAGACACGGATGAATTTGCAGTCGGTATGGTGTGCCACTGCTCTCGCTAGGAGTGTTTTGCCTGTCCCTGGTGGGCCGTAGAGAAGTACACCCTTTGGCTGAGCTATCCCGAGTGATTCGAAGAGTTCAGGGTGCTTGAGTCCGAGTTCGATGACTTCCTTGATCTGTTTGATCTGCTCGTCGAGACCGCCGATCATGTCGTAAGTGCTGTCGGGCACTTTCTCGACCATCATGAGGGAGACGAGGGGGTCGACGGAGGAGGGGAGGAGGGAGGAGAGTTTGTAGGAGTCGGAGAGGAGGGTTACGCGCTTGCCGGCTGTGAGTTTGGAGATGTCGATGTTGTCTGCTATGTCGACCACTACAACCTCATACTATTAGCGTCTCATCTCTGCCATCTCTCCATCGCCTCGCTATCATGTGATGTGATGGGTATACATACCATACTTCCCCTCCGGATGCACCTTCACCAACACCTTCTTCGTCCCCATGACCTTCACCACTTCACCCACGTAGCTTCCTGGTTGTTGAAGCAGGCCGAGCTCTTCCCGTAGTAATCGTACTCTACTATTGTACTCATTTCGCTGGGCTTCGAGACGGCGGAGGACGGCTTGACCTTGGAGGATCTCGAGCTTCATCGACTCGATCTTGTTGTGGAAGAAGGTGTCGAGCGCCATGATGGGTATAGATGTATATCTTATTTGTGGCCGCTGTGGCCAGGCGGGTGGGGGGTGTGCTGGTGGCGCTTTCGGGCTGTGTTGTTTGGAGTGCTCTCTTGGATAAGCAGATGGATGTGGAGTGACGGTAGTCCTGTATGCGCACTTGATGGAGGTGTTCGTTGGCTTGTGAGAGGCAGACACGCGATGGCGTTTCCAAACGTAAAGCTCGGACTTCGGAAGACGGCTAGGCCCGGACAGCCCGCAGAGCCTCAATCACATGAATCTCCACACAACCAAAACAAACCACTGAAACGGAAGTTGCGGACGGCGAGCCCTGCATCCAGCCAGATAGATCGACCGTGCAGCTCCAATGAAGCAAGCACGCTTGTCCATGTATGATGTGGGAGGGCACACATGATATCGTCGGCGTCGTTGAACGCCTCCGACGGGATCATCTCAGCAATGTGGAGAGAGCAAGCTTGGACACCCGCGCTGTCAAGTGTCTGGCCTGTCTGCCATGTTCTGAGACGCGGCAGCAAGTTACCTTACGTACTTTGTCCTACGTACTCCTGTACAGATTCAACATACTCTCGAAGTTTTCCAATCGCCAGTCTTGAGAAGCGCGTGAAGTAGGCTCGTGATGCACCACCAACAACAACTCATCGGTCAGCATCTGCTTCCACTCCGGACGAAGCACATGATACACCATCTCGATTCCCACGTGCCTGCTGTGTGATCTGAAGTCAACCTGCATATACCACCAAGATACCACGGCATAAGCAAGTACACGCCGCTTGATGCCGCCCGAACCCAGAACAAACATGGCAGACGATAATAGACCGCCAGGCGTGGCAGCGCAGGATCATGAGCCGGATTGGTCAAGACGGACGAGTACGAGTTCAGCGGCCATGAGCAACACCGGGAGAGACCAGCAGCAGCAGCCGCTGAGTATGGCGGCGAGCCAGACGAGTATGATGAGTGAAGGGGGTGCGAGGAGGCCGAGGCCGAGGCCGTTAGATTATGGTATGTACCCACACTTTGGCTGATAGGTATTGTGCAGTCGGTGAGAATGAGGCTAATGATGGCAGGTTCAATGATGGGCTCAACTCAAGGCTCAATACAGACCGGGCGAATGCAGTCCAGCTCCGTAATGTCACCCCAAGCGATGCAGACACCCAAACGACCAGGCGCGAAACGCACGCCTTCCGCCGCTGCACCACACCGAGGACAGCAGTTCTCTGTCGACGACGATACGGACGAGGTAGACAGGGATCTGGTGTTGACTCGGGCCCAGACGCGCGAGCAGCAACAAAAGGACCGACAACGGACACTGAGGAGGCAGCAAAGCACGCTGAGAAGGAGACCTACGGCGCAACCGCCTACGCTGAGGACGGTGGAGAGCGATGAGCGGGAAGAGATTGCTGAGCAGCAGGCGCGTCAGGCGCGTCAGGCGCAGACGAGTGGGAATGATGCGGTGACGACGCAATCTCCGGCGCAGGTTGGGCAGACTGATAGTAACGGTGACCCAAGCTCGGAGGAGACGCTGCAAGGCGAAGAGGAGGAAGAGGAGCAACGAGAAGAAGAGGAGGAGGAGGAGCAGGAAGACGAGGAAGAGGCAACGACACCGGAGGACGAAGACGCGGACCTCAGCGATGCCGAGAGCTTCACGCTGAAGGACAGACAGGAGGCGATCAACGAGACCCATCCCTTCGGTATCCGGATTTGGAAACCAGCGTTATACAAGAAGAACCGCTCTGTCCAGCGGAATGCCGAGGGAGACATCCATTCTTCTCCCGGAGGCAATGTGAGTCGCTGGCTCTTCGTCTTCAACATCCTCTGGACCGTCATCTTCGGCTGGTGGCTTTCCCTCCCCCCCCTCTTCGGCGGAACAATCAACCATGTCCTCGCCTTACTCTTCGGAATCGAGAGCTGCCAGGAATACGGACGTGTACTCATCAACTTGTCGCACTACCTTTTCTACCCATTCGGGAAGTACGTCAAGCTCGAGCGCGACGAAGCATACCTCCACGAAGACGAGGGCGAAGGGAGAAGTATCTCCGAGTACGAGCGCTGGCAAACCGGCGACCTAGAAGAAGGCCGTCTTTTCTTTGGGCCCACGGATATCAACCGCAGCCTCATTGGGAGAAGGAGAGATGAATTCGAAGACCTGCCAGGACCACAAGAAGACAATGCGCATGAAACTGACTCCCTCCTTGGCCGCCCTGCTCGCCAGAGCTCCGTCGCTGAACGAGCTCGGACAAAGACCAAGAAACGCCTCTTCGGCCGCGGAAAATGGAACACCGGCCGCGTAATCTTCTTTCTCTCCTTCTACTTCCTCATCACTCCTTGCCTGTTTCTGGTGAGCGGGATCTGCTGGTTCCTAGTCTTCACCATCCCTATGGGGAAGGTTACGCTGCTCATCTTCCACCACTTGAGGAGACATCCGTTGGCTATGAGTTTCCATACCGATTCCCATTACTCTCGCCGCCTCTCCGATGCTCCGAGAGGAGGCCAGGGAAGCAGTGTGCTCCTCTGTACGTACAGAGCCGTGGGCGTGAAGTACTGGAAATACACCATTGACGGGACGAACATCTTCCTCATTAACCTTCTTGGACTGGTGGCGTTTGCGATATTCGATTATTTCGTCCTTTACGAGGCTCTTGGGATCAGGACTTTCTTGACTTCTCCAGGACTGGTCTTTGTCCTGGCGCTCGCTTCAATCATCCCGCTGGCTTACTTTATCGGGCAGGCTGTAGCGAGTATTTCGGCGCAGAGTTCCATGGGCGTCGGAGCAACCGTAAACGCCTTCTTCAGCACCGTTGTCGAAGTCTTTCTGTACTGCATTGCTCTCAACCAGGGGAAAGCTCAGCTAGTCGAAGGCTCGATCATTGGGTCTATTTTCGCGGGCATCTTATTCCTGCCGGGACTGAGTATGTGTTTTGGCGCGCTGAAGAGGAAGACTCAACGCTTCAACGTCAAGTCCGCCGGCGTCACCTCCACCATGCTTTTGTTCGCAGTCATCGGCGCTTTCGGACCCACACTCTTCTACCAAATCTACGGTTCCCACGAACTCAACTGCCACCAATGCGCCGGAAGCCCGGATGATGAAGACTGTCGCCGTTGTTTCTTCGCGCAGGTGCCTGCGGTGCAGGATCGATTCTTCATCGAGGCTGTGAGGCCGTATATATGGTTCGCGACGGTTTGTTTGTTTCTTAGCTACTGTATTGGTCTCCTTTTTACACTCCGCACGCATGCGGCGGTGATATGGAATAATGAGCCGGATGAGAAGAAAGAGACTAAGATGGGCGAGCAGGCGCAGAGGCAGGGGAGTGTGGTGCCGGGGACTGGGGGGCTTGCTGTTCAAGATGGTGGGAGTATTGGTGGTGGTGCTGGGTCGAGGCCGGGATTGGGAAGGGGAGAGACGGTGGGGACGATTGGGAGTTTGGGGCCGCAGGATGTGAGGCAGAGTCAGCTTTATAAGAGGATTTTGAATCAGAGTTTGAAGCAGGCTGGTGTTGGAGCCATCAGCCCAAACTTGACGCCCACCAAAAAGAGAGGAGATGGTGTGGCTGGAGAGGAAGATGGGATGGGTATGAAGCCTACACCCCAGGGTGAGGGTCAGCTGCCTTTCTTGGTCCCGCCGAAGAGTGCGGATGGTGAGACGCCGGCCGCGAAGCCGGCTAGTGTGAAGAGTATGCGCATCCAGGGCTTGAGTGCGGAGGATAGTAGAGCGCTGGTGCAGACTATGGCTGAGATGAGCGCGACGGCTGCTACGGTCGCTGCTAGGGACGCGACGAGGGCACCGAGGAAGAGTATGATGATGGCTACTACTGGGTCTGGGAAATCACAGGGCCATCATCAGCATCTGCAGCATGCTTCGATGAACTCTACGGCTGCGCCGGGTGCTCAGGGCAAGGATGCGAGTTACTCCTCCAAAGATAGTAAAGATAGTAAGGACGGCACTCATCGCGCTACGAATATCGAGCCGGGGAGTCTGGGAGATAGTATCGAGACCCCTCGAGATACCGGTCTGCAGCCACCGGGTCTCGAAGCAAGGAAAGAGGAGGCTGTTGAGCATGCTGAGCCCGGAGGTCACGATGCGCCCAATTGGTCGAGGACGAAGTCGGCCGTCATACTCTTGACAGCTACGGTAGCCTACGCCATCATTGCCGAGATCCTCGTCGACACTGTCGACGCCGTGCTCTCCAATATCGACATTGACGAGAAATTCCTCGGCATCACTTTGTTCGCTCTCGTCCCCAACACGACCGAGTTCCTGAACGCTATATCCTTCGCTATGAACGGGAATGTAGCGCTCTCCATGGAGATCGGGAGTAGTTATGCTCTGCAGGTCATGCTCTTGCAGATACCTGCGTTGGTACTGTATTCAGCGATCAAGGGGCAGTTTATGAGTCCGGAGGAGTGGGGGGATCATACATTTACGTTGATATTCCCGCAGTGGGATATGGTGACCGTTATCCTTGGGGTCTTCCTTATGGGCTGGGTTGTCGGAGAGGGGAAGAGTAATTACTTCAAGGGGTCGACTTTGATCTTTACGTATTTGGTTGTGACGGTTGGTTTTTACTTTAGTGGGTACAATAATATGATGGTAAGTCCTGCTCCTGAACTGGCCTGGGATGGATTGGGGTGGGAAGTACATTGCTGACTCGAAGGTGTATAGGACACTACGGGAGTGAGCAGGTTTGATACCCTAGCTAGTAGTGGTACCTACCTCCATGCGGAGAGTTCCAAGACGATTGGGAGAGGGCGGAGTGGGAGAGCATATTGAGCTTGGTTCGGCATGGGCAGGGACACGGTACGGTGCTGGACACCGGCTTGCCCGGCATGTGCATTGGAGAAGGGTTTGGAGCGTTCTGAGCGTTGGCGTTTGGCATAGCTGAGTGGGTCTTGTTCAGTTCGAAGCTTGCATGCAATTCTGGTAGGATCGTAATGATGGCCTTCGGTGGTCTGCCTTCACTAGGATGGAAGGCTGTTGGGTTTCTGTGCTGCTACGTCACATCACTGCTCGGTACCACCGCATAGTATCTAGCTATGCCGATCCGTTGCCCTTCGATCGCACTCAGGACAGAGGTGAGAGTACGATAGGATTCTAAGCCATGCTGTAACCCGGGTGGTGGAAATGGAGGGTCCCAAGCCGCCTGTTGATCTGTTGATGCGACCACGGATTCGGTGATACTGACACAGTCTACGGGACCGCGAGCGCATTCGCCACAACGGCAGAGCGGTCATCGCCGCCGTCTGGTACCAGGGCATGTGTTTCACTTGGATACCGGTCTGAAAGACGGAGCTGGCCTGTGTTCACGCCAGCACTGTATTGAAGACATCTGCTCGGCCTGGATGGAGATAGAGACAATGCGTGACTGACCACTACTTGCTCATCATAGATTTCGAACTCTAGTACAGGCAGCCTTTGCATTCTGCGAGTATTGTTGAGGGAAAGAGTAATCCAATAGTAGTATGGGCTAGAAGTTACGTGGTAAAGTGAAAACTTTCGAAGTGCGCTAGCATACATGCCCGAAACTGGAACGGACTTCTTCCAATAAGCACTGAGCACAAGTATGACACACTGGGCTCTCCGTCTCTCGATCGTATCTATAGTCCTTGACAAGTTGATTGATCACGAGCACACCTGAGTAGGACAAGCATTGCCAGGCCCACCCGACTGCGTGAAAGTGGTGCTGGTCGCTCGTCCCGAAACGCCGCAGGTGCACAGACCGTCTCCGTCTTCTGGGCTGACGTTCAGACAGCTCGTTATACTCGCACGACAACGCTGAGTAGGGCAAGCATTCCCAGGGCCGCCTGACTGCGTGAAAAGTGGTGCTCGTCGCTCGTCCCGAGACACTGCAAGTGCACAACCCGTCTCCGTCTTCTGGGCTAACGTTTCGTCGGTGCTGAAGAAGTCAACGGTGCTGAAGCCGGCGAGGACGTCAGCGTCGGCGTCGGCGCCGTGGAGATGGTGTACCGGAGGGTCTCGATGGTGCTCGGAGCCTCATTTTCAGCTGCCACCCACGAACTTGAGGATGCGAGGTACGCGGTGTCGTAGACGCTGGTGGGAGCGAACGATGTGAAAGTTATGGGATCCGAATCATCCGAGTCCGTCCCATCGGCGCCTCCGTCTTCTGACAAATCGCAGTACCCTGTAGCCGACTCATCAGGGCCAGCGAAGTCCTTGGCGAGTGGATTGGTTGTATTAAGGGTGATTTCGCTGGTAGTGCTGTCGACGATGAAGAGGGATTCCCAGATACTTTGGGGCCGTTCCACGGGTTGGGTGCCAACGACTGGGAAGTGTGGGTAGGCACCCAGCACCTTGGTCATGTACGAGGCAAAGGCATAGTTTGCCAGGCTTGCGGCGTTGGTGGCAACGAATGTTCCCACACTGGTCTCTGGCCACCGCGCCAGTATCTTGGTTTGCACCGGAGTGTACGCATAGACTTGATGCAACAACTGGTTGTTCCCGTCACGGAACACGATTTTTCGATCGATGATGTGTTGAGAAGTTCCGTAGCTGCCAGTCTCCATCAACGAGTCCACGTGAAAGAGCTCATGACCGACAAGCATGCCCTGATTGACCACGTACGTGTCCATGTTGTACATGACTTGATTGTCGCTGGCTGCCTGACCGCGCCTTATAGCGGCTTGTAGAGATCCCAACCCGAAGTATCGTGGGCAGAAATTGACGTACTCAGGCTGGTTGCTTGTGTAGGCTGCTACGCCACGCTGACTGGGATCCTGACCACAGCACAGGTTGCCGGGGTCGTCGCAGCGAACGTGAAGTTTTTTGGCGAATGCACCAAACCTGTAAACAGTCGCGTAGAAAGGGTCAGCTTATGTCTCACTTCTGTCTTACATGGGGTTTCTACTCGAGTGTTTACCCACCAAGTTGCCTTCTTGAGCGTTCCCCATTGCTTCAATAGGCTTTTGATCTTTGCTTGGTGATCTATGTTCAGGACAGCCGGCCCTAGGTAGTCGTATGCCATGGCACTACTCCAAGTCACTGGGTCGTCAACGTTCATGTTCTGAATGACATCATCGATCGAGGCGAAGCCGGCGAGGATCTGCGCACTCGCGTTGTTGACGCCGGTGTGCGCCAGGTCACACCCGTCAAATCCGACGAATTTGGTAGCGAGGTCCGTGTAGTTGGTGTCAGCATCGGGCTCTATTCCGAGCGACTCCAGAGCCAGGATGTAGTCGTCCGCACCGTCGGATCCGTCGTCGTCGTATACCGGTGGCCCGTCCGGGTCGGTCGTCGTGCAGTACGCACTCGGGCAATATCCGTACACGCAGCTGAACCCGCAAAGGGCGTTCATAGATATATCGGATTGGTCGACAGAATAGCCTGCGGTATCAGTCTGACTTGGCAGTGTGACATCGTTGCTTTCCTGCTGGCAAGTGCATGGATCAATGCAGTAATCGTACTGGCACGCAAACTCGCAGCTTCACATTCATGGAGCAGGTCAGCACATCGTTCTCAGGGTATTGGGGTGGCTTATCGGTAAGACTCACAGATCTGCATAGTCGCCACTTCCTGTCCCAGAAGTGCATCCCGGGCTTGAGTCATCCCAGCACGTAGCATACGTGGCCCCCCCTTCTACCAGCGGGACAACCTGTGGGTTATAGTTGTAGATGCCGTCTGGACAATCGGAGGGCACGCAACGCCCGGTAGAAGTTGACCAATGAAAAGCTCCGGAAGAATCGACAAGTTTCATGACTTGCACTCCAGCACTGATTTTCGTACCCGTAGAGGCAGTGGAACCATAGTTGAGGCCTGCCTTGGCTGTAACGGACTGTAGAAGTACGCGGTTACTCCACAGTTCAATGGTCAATCCAGATGTCGAAGCAGGCATGACTACAGCCCAGCTCAGGGCGTCAAGACCGGTCGCCGAACCGTTGGGTGGCTGATAGAACTGTCCGGCTATGTATGGGCAGACGGTGTCCTGGAGAAACGGCTTGTACCACATAGCACCCACTGGGTCGCTCCCGGGTGGTGTCATAGTCTGCGAGAGACCTTTGAAGGCGTTGGCAAAGGAGTGGATCAAAGGTTGCAGTCCAGTGTGAGGCGCGCCATATTGCGTGGCGTAGACCGAGGGCTGCGTGTCATTGTTCTGCTCAATCCAGCAGTTTCCGATGTAGTGCCCTTCCGGGCAGTCATTCTGACATTTGTTAGCGACCGCCTGTGATTGGGTGTGAAGAGATGGAGTACCCATGAGATGACTTCGACATAGAGCGGTGCGGGATCCATGGCAAGTATGTTCTTCATGCGGATGGGTAGGTTCTGTTCGCCGTGTCGATACAAGTTTGTACCATACTGTGCATACGTTATTAGCTTGCGTCGGTAGCGTTGGGACCGGTAGGACCACTTACTGCGTTCTTGTATTGGGTAAGACTCAGCCCTGCCATGTTCTGTTAGTATCTCTCTCCATAGGTTGACGTAAGGAATGCTGTACTTACCTATCATATACGACTTGGAACGATCATTGGCACCGCCGCAAACGGCCTGATCATCCGTCACGTCGCCATCATCACTAGCACCAACGGCAGGCCACGAAGATTCCCAGCTGAAGACGCCGTCAACAACAGGACCCCAGTAGTTCCACCAGTCGGCAGAGTTAGCATAGTAACCCTCTGTGCCATCAAAGTCCGGAATGAACTTGATGTCGGAGTTCAACTTGGTCCTCCAATCGTCGAAGGTTGAGTTTTCCCACGATCCGGCGCTGAAGGCTACAAAGTGATTCAGCTTGGTAGTACAACATGATCGCTGGTGCACTTACTGCTGACGAGCGGAAGCCCGTTGTCCGCCTTGAAGTAGGCGTCGTGTGTCAAGTACTGGTTGAGGAGGTCGACATGGTCGTCAGGCTGAAGATTGTCAGTCTATGGAGCTATGGCTTCCAGGGTTCGCTCACGTACACCGTTGCAAGCCTGACCGGTCTGGTAACATGCATCGCCTTGGGCGTAAAGGTCCATGCTGACAAACAGCTTGAACGAGGTTCCTTCTGCAGCGGCGAATAGATACTCGAGCGCCTGCGCCACGAAGTCTTCGTATGGATTGGCGATGTTCAAGGCGAATGCGTCCAAGCTGCAAAGCATTTAGCGGTCGTACGGCACGTCATGCGGTAATGTAGACGTACCCCATATCGATCGCATCTTGGACATCTTGCGCAGCGTGGTCTTCGTAGACCGTCCCAACCTAGAGCGGCATAAGCAAGCGTTCTCTGGTTGAGAGATGACCAGCTCACTGACCAGATAGTGTGAAAAGACTGCGCGAGTGTGTGCAAGTTGAACGAACTGCAAAGCAGCAACGGAGGCACAAGCGCATCGAAATAGTGTACGCATGATGGGGCTGGTAGGACTGTCGTCGATAGGAGAATTCCTCGCCATGTTGCAGGAGTGTCTTCCTATATACCATGAAGGAAGTGGAGACATGACACGGGATATCGAAAGGATGGTCTTGGCGGACAGTGTTGCGCCCCTAAAGGTTACGGGTTTGTACCTATTCCTGGTAAGACCATAGTCAATTGAGGATCGGCCGTCGCATGGTTGTTGGTGTCTTTCCACATGGCACAAGGTATATACCCGAACCTTATCTTGACTTCGCCCTCGAGTCTCTCAGCATTTACAGTAGGGCTTTTGAGTGGCAATGTCCCTCTTAGAAAGCATCTTGCTCACTCGGGTTGTCGCTGTGTAGTCGTAATCGACTGGCACAAGTAGCCAATGCTGCGCCTCTTCTTGTCGTCCTCTGCATTGTTATGTACTACGCCTTCCGTGGAAGCCAAAGCAAAGCTGACTGGGGCCTCCGCGTGGGAGTCTGGCGACTCTGGCCATATCCAATATGCTAGGATCAGGGTGAATGGTGTCGCCGGCTCATGTGCGGTCGCTCCTCGTGTGAAGATGAGTCTGCCTTATGCGGCTGGTCAAGCCCTAGTCAATACATAGCAGCGCGACTGGGTACCCCTTTGGGCATGCGCACCGCCAGCGAGATTCCCGCTCCACGACCAGTGTGAGCAGCGCCAGCGTCTGACTACGCCGTAGCTGAGTTTCAACCAGAGCCCGTCCCGTCACGAGGCCAAGCGGTGCATACTCCCCGAGTAATCGGTATATGGGCGAGTTGACGAGAGACGCGCAAATTCATGTTGTCGACAAGTCGCGCCAAGAGTTGGTCCGTGCGAGCAGGGTACAGTAACGGCACACTTGCTCACAGGAACTCTCACACGCTTCTCTCAAGCTTCATTCGGTGTACGGCAATTAGAGGATATGTCGAGATGGATTGTCCTCGAACAGAAGCCGCCCGACCACGAAGCTATATCGCGATACGGTCAAAGAACCCGACGACGATGACGATCCGAACTGCGATGGCGGCGTCTGTACAGCAACGAGAGGGCAGTAGCCACCTGGGCTTGTTCATGTTACCCATGCGCTGCTGTAGCGTAGGCAGGTGAGAGTACCATAGACAGCATACGATGGCTGTGTCGCATTGCCAGCGCACATGCCATAACGCATATCCTTATAGTACCTCATTGAGTGGGGTTGTTTTTAGAGATGGGTTTCGGAGGCAGACTTGTGGCGTTCATACGAAAACGACAATACCCCACCGGAAGCAGGACACATCTCAGGTGCACATACTGCTTGTGCAGCAACGGCCAGGCAAGGTCGTACCTCGCTGGCCCGGTCTCTCATTAGAGGTTGCTCAGAGCTGTCATCGAGATGATGTAGGCAAAAAGTAGTTTCGAAAACCCCTTACGCCGGACGGTTAAGACCTTTCAATCTGTGTTCAAAGTCCTCCCTTGGGATATCTTGCACCTTCTCCGTCCGCTTCAGCTTCACCCCGGCTCGCTTCTCCCAACCAACCAAACACTTCGAATGGTCCGCGTTCTGCTCCACCTCTTTTAGCGCATCTCCCAAATATCGCCTTGTCAAGTCTGGGAGCTCCGTTTCAAACTCATTGTACTCCATGAACTCCTTAGTAATGCCCAGATCCTTCACCAAGAGTGCCAGCCCAAAACCACTGTTGTACCTTCCGGTAATGCCGTCTCGCCGAATTGGATCGAGAGTCTGGAAACAGACGCCGGTTCCGACATTGAGCACATCTATCATCTGTTGTGGCTCTAACCCATACTTCTG
>JAKLLW010001442.1:0-15060 GCA_022814695.1 Neocatenulostroma microsporum
CTGCTGTGGTCGACTGTCTGATCGACGCCGCTGCGTCGAGGCCGGACCTGGTCAATCGAACCTTCGAGGAGATGAGCCGCGATACGACAAAGTCGGCTCAGGCTCGACAACTCAGCACCCTCATGATTGAGCGCGGACTGCCACAAGATCAGAAACGCAAGTTGGATACGCCCACTCTTGTCCATCATGCGGATCCCCTTTCTGTGCAAGTGTGTGCCGCAGCGCTCAATTGCGGTGCTCAGCCCAGTCACGCTCACGGATCCGACCTTGACAGATTGGTCGCGGATGCATTGCGGGAAGTCATACAGGAAGGCAATCTCGTGGGGCCTGACTTGCTGGGTGCGGTCAGCAGAGAAGCGAAACGATCGCTGCACGATTGGGCGCAAGAGCAGCTACTGAATGCGGCTGCTGATGGGGATTCGGCTCACGACGAGCTCACGACCAGATATCTCGAAGTGCTGAACGTCACATCCGGCGCCTCGCTCGACGAAGACGACACTGCCGTGCTCGTCACCCTCTGCGATAGGCTGCGGGATACGGAGAAGCGGTTGAGTGAGCTGGAGACGGGCGCCAGTGATGCAAAGGCGAGGCTGTGCGCATACGAGCTCACGTTGCGCGTCCTCCTACATATCTGCGCTCTGCACGCTCCTCCGCCGCCGGCCACTGACAGCGAGGCTAACAGACAGGCACGCGTGAACTTGCTCACGACTGTATGCTCGCTCTTGGTTCAACCGATAGTGCAGACCCAACTTGCCATGAGCGATTACATCTTCGATGTAGCATCCACGTTAGCCGACAGCTTACCGGGAGCGGCCTTGTCCGGCATGGCTCTCGCATTGAGGCCAGTGGACCCTCGCGTGCAGGCTATACTGGGTTCATCTGCAGCGACGACAACCGCTTGGCTAGCATTGGCTTCTCAGGCTCAACCGGCAGGAACGGCAGGGCAGCGCGCGTTAGCCAGGCACCCTTCTCAACAGGGTCAAGCGAGCGGTCGGCCTAGCGTCGTTGGACAGTCGCCTACGACCCCGGGCTTGCTGACACCGCAGCAGCGACCCTGGCCGCTTGGAGCACCGCCTAGACAGGCGGTAGAGATGAAGATTACGCCGTACCCGCTGCGGAGGTGGGAGATCATGCCCGATCCTACGCCGGTGATGGGAGAGAATGATACGAGTTTGAGCTTGGGGTTGTTTGGGGCTAGGAAGGCGTGAATTAGCTTTTTATCTGGAAATCGATACGTATTGTAGCAGGAGATGGAGTTCTTTGGGGCCAGGAAAGCGTCAGACGGTATCTCTAGGGAACATTACGTGTTGTAGCATGCAGATGGAGTTCTTTGGGAGCATCGGGAGCATTGGATAGGGAACTGGGACACTGTCTCGTTGATGTGACATGACGATGGTGTTTGAAGCGTTCAAGCGTTGTCGCATGGGACCTTGTTGGATAGCATATAGCGCATGCCATGTACGTGGGCATGAGCATGAGCATTCTGTACGGGTTGATGGGGATGAGGCGAGTATATATAGTACTACAGTGGTAGCGGATACGATGGTGTTCGTGATGCTCTTGTTGGTTCCTAGTCTGCTTCTCCTTGTGAGTGGTCCAAGCTTCTTCACTTCTCCATCTCGAAGTCCGCAAGCTGCTGCGGCCAAAATGTTTCCATCTTCGCTCTGTACACTTTCCCGCGCCACCACCCATGTCAAGACACCTTACAAGATCACTGCATACTCTGCAGCGATGCGAGCCTCAGCTTGCGCAGAACTGCGCATTCTCCAGCAAACCTTACAGCCTCCTCGATGACCACCATACCTCCCACCCCCGATCGCAACCCCTCCGAGTACTCCCGCACCGCCGACCCTTCTCCTCCTCACCACAATGTCGGGCCTCACAAATGGGCCGCGCGATCAAGCCCTCAGGCAAATCTCAAAAGCAACCCTCGATAGGCGTGGAAATGGCTCGCGCAAAGAAAGACCAACTGCGCGGCGGCATGCTACCCTCAGACGTGGGCTTACTGCCGGATACTTTCATCATGCCAAGAGGCAGGAACAAACCGAGTTGGTTCAGCAATTTCAGTGGAAGAATGGCGTTGGAGAAGAAGAGATTCAAAGTCCGCGCGCTGGATTTGTGGGGGGTGCTGTTATATAGGTACTTCATGGTTCGCCCACGGCCGCGATTACGGCTGGGTACTATCCCGGATGTTGCGAAGGATTTGCATCGGGATGTGTTTTCTGCTTTTGCTGGCGGGAATCTGAGCCGTGTTGAGGGGAGGATTATGGATGGGATGCTGGGGTCTTTGAGGAGGAGGGTAGGGCAGAGGGCACCGAATACTAGTTTGAGGTGGAGGTTGCTTAGGTATTTGAGTAAGCCGAAGTTGGTGGCGTATAAGGCTGGGGTTTTCCCGGGCCATAAGGGACAGTTGAGCACGGAGAAGAATGGGATTGTGCAGGCTGTTGTGAGGATTCATAGTTTGCAGTCTTTGCAGCATGTTAAGAAGGTTACTGTGAGGAATGCAGCGGGCAAACTTGTGGTGCAGGAGGTTTTGGTAGATGCAGCAGGGCGGGAGCTACCGAATCAAGAGCAGGGAGAGGGTGTACTGCCGAAGGATGCGAAAGAGCAGGTTGAGTACTTTGTCGTACAGAAGAACTTGCGGGTGGGGAAGGAAAGTGAGTGGATGGTTTGGGGTACTGCGGAGGAGATGACGCTGGAGAAGTTGAGGAAGGAGCAGGCCAAGGGAAGGAAGGGGAGTCAGCAGGCGTTGGCGAAGGCTGTGTAAGAGAGTGGATGACGGGTGTGTAGTATAGGCTCCGCTTCGTGTATAGTGTAATATACTCATGCATCCGCAAATATGGAGGTGGAGGGATCGGTCACAGCTTTTTTGATGTTACCGTCAGCGAGTCAGTCAGCTGATGGAGACACTCAGGCGCTAGCAGGACTCATTGTCGCCTCGACCTGAGTTGCGGAGGCGAGCTTGCTTGTTGGGACGATAGCATACACTGGGCCCGGTCAGGTGGCCCAGAGACCGGCGCCCCTGGCTAAGCATCACTACCGCTTCTTCGTCCCTTGAGCCCAAACCCGCTCGTACTCCCGCTCAATGAGACCCGCTCGCCCTTCTCTAGCCTTCAACGTAAAGTCAAACGGCTTCGGTTGCACCTAGTAGATGTCAGCTGTGTCGGCCCTCGTACAGTGCAACACTTACGTTGAAGCCAGAAACATAATCATAACTCGGCGGCACACGCCTATTGCCCTCCGCATCCACCCTTCATACTTATATCGCACGCCCAAGCAATCCTAGCAATCGGAATATACAGACTGGCGCTCCGCAATTTTCTGGCCAGGGCATATCCGCCGACCAAAAGCCAAAAGCCGAGGTTTTCTGCAGATCTGGGTACCTACCTACTCAAAGGCTCCCTGAAAGTAGGGCACCCTTCCTCAACCCACCTCTCCGCGGGTCGAAAACCCTCGGGATCAGGGTAAAGCTTCGCTTCGCGCTTCGCGGTGGATGGCCCATTGCACTGGATGCACATTGGTGCCTGCTTTCTAGGAAAACTCTTCGGCCGTCTGGCATCTTGTACACGTCATCTTTGACCAGCAGATGTGGGAGTCCGCCAGCTGTGACGGGTCGACGGTGTCGCCACTCGAGGAACTTCTTTGGCTACGGCACGGACACGTCCGGACACGGGGGAGGTTGGCGATATCCTCTAAGACTGGGAGACGGTCTTGTCCGATGACAAGGTCGAGTTTCTTGTTGGAGCTTGTGGAGCTCGTGCCATGCGTGGGGGTGGACGGTCATGGCTAGCATGAAGGACATCATAGCAGTCCGCTGTTGTGCCCGCGCGGCGCGCCGGCTTCGAAGAGGGTATCGATAGCGTAGACCGTGTGATCATCGCTCAATGTCATACCTCTCCTTCTCAGCGAACCATGTACCGGAGAAATTGGGGTCTTTCTGGTTTTCGCTATTCTTGATGCCTTCTTGTAGAAGAACTGCGGAAAAGCTTCATTTCGCCGCGTATGCAGCATTGCACCTTCGCGCTTGGAAGGTGCCAGCCATGACGGCAAGGACATCAGAGCTGGGAATGTTTCGACCAGATACGCACCAGGACTTGCTACGCGCTCGACTGTGTGCACGACTTCCATGACGTCTCGGAGGTACTGCTCGTCGCCGGGTGAAGACGTTCTTAACGTAGGCTAGGCGCAGGATGAGCCCCGCTGAGTATGGTTCGAACCACGTCTCGTATTTCTCGGGTGCCCTAATAAGGTCCCTATGGACTCTAAGACTCTCTTCCTCCTGCAGAGACTCATATTTCACCGAAGCACTGACATCCGTCAAAGAGTGCATCAACTTCCTCACATTCCGCCACGTCTCGCCATAAGGCAAGTATAATGGCCGCAGATTATCGGAAATCAATTGCGCCGCCATGGGTAGCTGTTCCCGGGAGCTGTAAATCGTGCCTCGCTCGCGCAAGAGGTCATTGGCGATCTCTTCCGTGCTGACCACGACATGGTTGCGGCCGGCGAGGGTCAGTCGATACAGAGGGCCGTAGTGCTTCGACCAGTCGTGGAATTTGAGCCAGCTGTGTTTGGGAGGCACGTCAGGGAGATTGCCGATGAGGGGCTTCGCCTGGTGGGCCCTCTGGGAGTTGGGTGCCGGGTGCGAGGAGGCGGTTTTGGTTCAGTTTCAGCAGGAGGTAGATGACTGCGAATAAAGAGCTCCCGACTGCGAACGCTGCGAGCATGGTAGGGATGGCCGTGAAACCTACGATCAGGCCGTGAGTTGAATCGAGGATCTAGTTCGGTCAGGGAGGGTGGTGCATGCGTGGGAGGGTGCAAGACAACCAGTCTGCCTGGCGGCAACGGTGCATCCATGATCCTGTTCTGAACGATCACCTGTACGTACAGGATGCCATCTCGCACGACTGCCGGCATATCATCGAGCAGATCCCCGCTTCTGTAGTGGTGCCTCATGTATGCGGTTGGCTCGGGACTCGGAAGAGCATAACCCGGCACATGACCGTCCCTTCGTGAGTGATTTCGTGAGTATGCTAGAAGACAGAAAAGCTCAGTAGGATCGGCTCGAGGACGTCTCGTCTACGGAGAGCAACGAAGACAGAATATGAATCGGCGACAACATGCGCAAAGATCTGGTAAGGGCAGGAGACAAGGTATGCCCTGCGTACCGTGACAGTTCTCCCTCGAGGGATTGAACTGTATATCTGCTAACCGAAAGGGACGCAGCAGGTCCAAAAGTGCGTAACGATAACTATCCAATCGTCGAAGGTCATACCAATGGTAGTCATGCGCATATCCTGTGCGCTTTCCCTCATGCTTCCAACGCTAGGTTCCAAAACATATAAACACGAACAGTATCCGGTGCGCTTCCCCTCATGCTCTCAACACTAGGCTTCAATATATAAACACGAACAGTATAATGATGGATTCTTCCATCTCGTCCAACGACCGCAAGGGCGGCGACTAGACAAAGCCAGGGTCTTGGTGGTGCTCCAACGGACCGCCCTCGAGCACGGCCAGAAACGCCGTCGACAGTCGCGCCTGCTGCTGCTCCAGACGTCTCAGTCGGTCTTGTATATCATCTTTTCCGGGCCTGTTCAATGACAGATCCTCGCTTCCGACCCGTCTCAGAGGCTCTTGCGGGCGCGTCGCACTTGCGTACGTTCTTGCCGGCATTGAGAAGTTCACGGAGTTCTGCGTGTTACGCCGCGCAGGAGTTCGGAATGCTGGATGTATGGCCGTTGGCAGCGGAGGGAGAGGCGTCGTTGGCGGAGGAGACATGCGCGCAAGAGCGCGGTCGTGCCGACGCCAAGGCTGCTCCTCGGAGGAGCGTTGTACGACTTTCGGAGGTTGCTGAGCATTGTGTGCACCGGAAGTCCGTCGCTTGCTACTACTCTGGTCGACCACATCGACTGGACTATTGGGCCTGGTATTTGGTACTGGCCAGGCGTTTGGCGAGAGTGGTACAAGGTCGGTGATGGTCAGGCTATCAGGTCGATTTGGGGACTCCGGTGGAGAGCTCGGGCCGGGGCTGTCGACGGGCGGGGTTTGCTTGCTTCCCTTCCTCTCGTGGCTGCTCCTTGATGTTACGGCGAATGCATTGGCGGGCAATCCGACGGACGGCTGCGATACTACCCATGGCATTGCGGCTCTCGCGGCTTCGAGAACCTCGACGGCTTGCTTGCGGCGGCGACGAGCGACGGCTTCATCGACAGCCATAATGACAGCTTTCCGATCGGTTGGTGAGACTGCTGATGCTGGGGATGGCAGAGGGTCAAGAAACAGATTTAGGTCTTCCAGGATGTCGGATGCTCGGCTGCTCTGGGGTGAATGAAGACCCGGTTCTGTGATCCTAGACTGCAGATTCTTGTCGATGGAATCGATCTTACGTCCAGTTGCTTCATGTTCATTGAGGAACTCCTGCCCAGCGAGCTCACGAAGTGTTGCTCGCTTGCGCTGCCGACGTTCGAATGCATTGATCGAGCGCTGCTTAGCAGGGGCAATATCGACCGTTTCTGTAGCCCGCTGGGAGCCGTGACGATCAGTGGAAGTGACTCCACGGCCTCTGTCCATGATCTTTCGGCTGTGGCCTGCGCGCTTGCCAGTGTCTTGACGATGCTGGCGAGTACTCGATCTGCCGCGAGTAGTGTGATCAAGCTGGTTCGAACTTGAAGGCTGTGTCCGTGGGCTGGTCTTTTTCGATGTCTCCGGAGGGGAGGTTCGGTGCTTGAGCTCGTTCGACTTGGCTGGCAGAGCTTCTTCATTCTTTTTGTCTTCTGGGAAAAAGCGTACGCCTGGCAGAGTGTCGCAGGACCTCGTTGCCAATGGCTGCAAGGCGATGTCCATATTGTCGAACTGTACTTGTCAGCTGTAGTACCTGGTGGCTGGCAGGCCTCACTAACCCATGAATCATGCTGGGATTGGGAAGACGACCCCGAATCCGAGAGACTCCTCTCGACAACACCATCGAGCGAGAGCTGCGAAAAGAGCGGCAGCGCCGGTGCAGTATTGCTTCTCTTGGTGCCAGTATCGCGAGCGTCAATGCAGATGTACGAAGGGCTGTTGCTTGTCAGTTCATGTTCTCTTCGATCTCGAGGGATTGATAAACAAACCTCGAGCTCCTTGCTCGTTCTCCGTTGCGCGGAGACTGCACTCTTGCAACGACTGATTGCAGCGCTCTGGATGCCATAGATCCCACCCGACGGATACCTGGTCGTTGTAAGGCCTCGTCGGTGTTTACTTGACTCTCGCGAGGTATCAACATCCTATCAGTGTCCTCAGACATGCGACGACGTATGTTCAACATGATGATGCTAGATGGGGACAACTGTACGATATGTGCGTGCAGCCAAGGTGATCCATCTGGACGACTGGACAATAGAGCGACATATAAACCGTCCCGCTCTCCCAATAATGCACGCATATGTCGGAAGTCTGGAGAGTTCACGCCGCTCAAAGATGTCGTGCTAGAGTTCGGGGACGTTGGAGGCTCGCTCGGTACAAAACTCTCTTGACGGTTGTCCTTATGGAACGGAAGGGGCGACGGCGAGGCTGGCCGTGGAGTTGCTGGTTATCGACACGCAACGCTCTGTATGCGCGTCCCAAGCCATCAGCCGAAATTGCAGCGGTCCAGTCTGAACCAGCAGGAAATGGAAGAGAACTCATGCCAGAACGAGGTTACGAGCAAACCTATGCGGGATGCTGCTTGTCAGTCGAAGGCACTTCTGGATGGGGGATCCCAATCTATCCGAACACGTACATTCGACGTATCAGAGTAGAAGGCGTCAACCAAGGTTTCGCTTGAGCTGTCCAGTAGTACACAAAGGGCCATCCTCGCATGCTATACACACTCCAAGTGGAGTATCTTTCTACAATCGTGATCAACGGCCAGGACTAGTGCATTTAGCAAGCGATTGAAAGTGCGGCACGGAGGGGAGTAGGTCCATACGCCCAACCGGTGTGTTTGTGGCCGAGCGTGTCCTTGGGGTCCAGTTGGTAGCTTTCCTTTGGCGAAAAGAGTGGTATGGCCGCCTCCGTAGTTCAGATAGGCCGTTGCCATTCGAGAGATTGTGGGCCAGCGCTGCACTCTGCGTCTGTCGTCGGTGGAGATGTCATGGTGGCGAGGCGCTAGGCTTTCGAAGTGTTCGTCTTGGTACCTCTCAGCCCCGAGGGGCCGTGGCCGATAGCTGTTCTTGGACCGTTGCGGAGAATATTGACGAGTTGTCTTGAGAATTGCCTATACAAAAATGCCAAGAATGGAGGTCTGGCCAACTTTCAGACATATGTGCCAAGTTTCAAGCATTCCTAGACTATACATCGTGTTGAGAACGATCGGAGCGGAGTCCTACACATCATAAGACGTCTATCGTTCGATGCTTAGCGGCGGACGGATATGTCTTCTCCCCGGCCCGGCCGATAGCAGATACATAGAGTTTGTCGGCGACATGCCTCGGCTCCCGCCCGCCCGTATGGCCCGCTGACGAACGGTGGCTGCTTCACGACAACTCCAATGAGTATGTACCCAAGAGGGACTTTGTCGATAAGTCAGAACACAGAACCGACTCGTCACTCGCCTACAGTCTATCACGAAGCCTGATCGAGCGTCCGTAACCACAGTGGATCGCTGGCGGTACGTTTGCGCTTGTTGGTGGGGTCCAGAATGTGCAGTACAAGCCGGCGGAGCGGCGCAGCGGCAACTTCCCTTCTTCCCTTGGGAGACCCGGGCCATGGATAGACGGTCCGTACTCGAGCAGACTTTCTAAGAGACAACTGTAAGCGCTAGCCCACGAATGGCCAATCAGCCTGAAGACGTAGCCGAACTCTCTTGAAAGCTTCTACCTTGCTACTACGACATCCTTCGGTAGAAGTACCTTTTTCGGCGAAGTTGTGCTGTGATTGGCTACATTTGCCTAGAGCCATTGACGTGGGACGTAATGTACTCCGGCAGATTCCATCGTCGGGCTCTGGGCATCTCAATTGAGATGCTCTCACGCATTAGTTCCTGCGTCAAGTCGCTCACTCTGGTAGTCAAGGACCCAAGGAAACGGGAAATCAACCTTGGTCTCACGAATGTCGTGCATGGCAGCACCACCTTCCCGGCTTGTGCGGTCTGACGCCCGCTCCTCTGGGAATACAGGGAAAGGTCCCGTGGTACTGTCCACGATCTGGGTTTTACGTCCCGGCTCGTTTGTCGATCATTTACCCGCGTTACGCGCTTCATTGCCAGCGTGATGATCTCACTGCTCTTCACGGCCTGGGCATTCGGTCGAACGTCAAATTGAATCACATGGAGATCGCGAGAAGTACGCCTATTCCCCACTGACATCCCAGCTGGACCCTTCCTGCGCACAGCATCTGGAGATTTTAATTCACCTCTCCACGACAAGTCACAAGGTACCCGCTCAACTAGATCTCTTCCTAAATCAATAGTGAGCTGTTCCCACTCTCCGCGGGCATATTACTCGTGAGAAGCGTTGCACAGCGCTACTTGACAGGGCACACCGTCTCTGATCGTCTTTCCTCAGTGTTTGCAAACGCCACATCGCTGTTCTGTTCTCTTGTCTACTCTACAGACGACGACAGTGCTAGGCTCAAACAAGATCTAGGCGTGTGCCGTGTGTGCTCCATCTGGACAAGCCCCGGGAGCAGCAGGCTACAAAGGGTAAGTACGGTATCCGCCTACCGTCAGCGTGCATGTGCCACATCTGTCATGTCTCATGGCGGCTCAGGAACACCCTAGCCATATGAATGTGCAGTCTGGATATAAAGACGTTGTGCGTGGTATCGCGCTGCTGAACTCAAACATGCGTTCGGCGGGACCCCAAGGCCAGCCGCTGGCGGCCGGACTTACTTTTGATTGCCAGGCAATGTGCAGAATCAGCGCTACCGTCTGCAGGGTGTCTCCAGGAACAATGAAGATAGCCGATGTCCACAGTGAGACGGGCCACATGCGACTTTGCTGGGTGCATGGAGCTATGGACATGATAGTCGAGTATTTGATCGAGGTGTGCAAAAGCGAAGCAGATCAGTTTTGAACTACTCTCGACAACAGCATGTTATACTTGTGTCGGTAGTGACAACTATCCATTACACGAAACCATTATGGGCCAATTAAAAGATGGCAATCTCCAACGAACGTCTCCGGTCCATCCCAGCCCGATGCCTTAATCTTCAATGACGCTCGTGCCAGACGTTTGTCGATTAGCAAAACCTAAAGCCATATTCGTCACCAGGACGTGGCGTATCTCTCGAAGGCCTGTACCAGACAGTCGCCCTTCGGTAAACCCGATGCCGTCTCGTCGCCAGGACAAGAGACAACTTTCAGGCAGAAGACACCAATCTCCCAACTCCCAATCTCAAATAATCACTGCACCGTGCAGCCGTCCCGCCACTCCTCTTTGTTGGTAGTCCTGGTTTCGGTCCAGCTAGTGGAAGTTGACGTGGAGTGTGTGCGACTTGTTGCAGTAGAGTCCGTTCGATCTGAACCCGAATCGATCGAGCTAGCTGTTGAGCTCATACAACCCGTCGACGACGACCGACGGTGTCGTGGAGGCTGACCCGGTCCGTCGACTTTGAACCGTCGGAGGAAGTCGTCATCGTGGCCGGTGCGAGGCTGCCACTTCTTCGAGTCTGTCGTCAAACGTCTTTCAGACACCAGGCTCCTCCCAAACATGTAATCGAAGCCGTATATGCTACGACGACCTCTTCTTGGTTGACGGCATGAGCGAGCAACTTTGATTGGATCTGAATTCGGATCGCTGGTGTGCCTGGGATTCGACATCATCTTCGCTCGTTCTCGTTTTTGATCGGCCAGCTCTGCGGCCTGGATGAGGCCTGCTGCATCCGGGCACACCAGAGTCCCTGATATCGACGGAAGCGAGGCTTTGATCGGGAAGGGACCTGTCTTTGGGATCTGTACCGACTCAGGCGCCTGTGGAGGGTGAATACCGTAGTGAATCCAGCCTTTAGCCATGGTCTGTAGGTATGTACTGATAGTCGTGTGGTTGCAACGAATGAAATACGGCCGTACTGTGCTCTGTCAGGTACCCATGGAGTCGACATGGACGCATATATGTTCTCAACAACGCAAACGTCTAAACCCTTCTTACTCCTCTCGCTAAAACGGTAAGCGGCAACAGACAGGGTTCCTAGCTGTTGAGACCGAGATCAATGTCTTGCATAGCTTTAGATTTACTGGCATGCAGCCCTATCGATGTTGAACTGCATACTACTGGTCCAATGACTGGAACAAATCGACTCTGCCCTGCCTTATGCTTTAGGGTACTCTCATCCGGACCGTGAGCCTCCCCCGCCATGTGCTACCGATGTCCCTGAAAAGGTGACAGGCGGGCCACAAAAGGCAAAATGATCTTCAAGATGGGGAGGGTGGAGTTATGGCCTAAACCTTCGCTTAGCCGCATCACGGCGAGAGCGAGAGCGATGAAGTGGGGAGTGCTCAGGTGGACATCATCGCTTCAGTCTCGGACGCGAGCATCCTCTACTTATTCTCCGCAACAGTGTTTGGTGCAAAATCGATTTCTAAAGGGACGAGTGCACGAGCTGTTGATCTGTCGGACGGGCGATCAGGGTAATTTGGAAAGATGAAGAGCCTCCATGGCATGATTGAAAACATCTGTTTGATGATCATACTCGTATAAACTCCGGGAATTATCAGCCTACCTCGACCACGCAACGACGTTCATATTGTGCTGGACAAGAAGAGTGTTTCCCCTACTCTCAACCGCCTGCATCGGATCCACTATCGCGAAATCGAAGTTCCTCATGAGCTGTGAGCCCGGGTCAGTTCCAGTTCCGCTGCTGGCTCCGGCTCGAAGGTTGAACGACGGAAGGTGGCTTACCTCAACCAGAGCCATGCGTAACTCCATCATGGCAATATGCCTACCCAAGCACACGAAGCTTCCTGCCCCGAACAAAGTATCCAAAGTCTTCTGGTATGCCCTCCGTTGCTCGACATCTGCATTGATCCATCTTTCTGGCCGGAAGATATGGGTGTCTTCACCGAAAATGTCCTTTCGTTCTGCACATCGAGGCGTCGCAAATAGCTACCTCAGTGCCGGCTGGGAAGTAGACACCTTTGACTGTCTCACCTCCAGGTGGAGCAAGCTTAGATTTGAGCCCAAACAAAGGCGGGAACATTCGCATACCTTCCCAGATACAAGCGTTGACGAAAGAGAGCTTCTGCGCTTCGGCATAACTAGCGACTGGGTAGGACAACCCTCCATCCTGGTTGGTGGTATCAATCTCAGACTTAAGCTTGGCGTATGCAGATGGGTTGGATATGAGGAGGAACAATGTGCACCTCAGTACGGATGTGGTCGAATCGGAGCCCTACGAAGCGATGAGTAATGACATGTGGAAGGCTGCGCTGAACGCTTCGACAGTCATACCGCAATGAGCTGCACGAATGCTTCGACTTCGCACTGCAGCGGCGAAAGTCCTTTTCCGACAAAGTGTCCAAGCATATCCTTTCTCTCCTTCGCCTGCTCGCCAAATCGTTCAGAGACGGCTCGCCGTGCAAAAGCCAGTACAGGTCCCATGCCTGACTCATCGGTCACCTTGGGCGCCGCCAACCACTGGAGCAGTGGGGTACTGAGCAGCCAACGGAAGAGCCTGTGGTTCGCCGCTAGTTCAAGGATCGGGAAGAAGGCCTCGTTGTCTTTGCCAAAGTCCCAGAGGTCATTATTGGCGGCCATGAACCCGAAAGGGGCACCCAAAGCTACTGTACTGAGTACATCAAGAGTGAAGAAGCGGGCGACAACGGACAAGTCCATGGTCACGCCATGGTAGGTATCCTTGATGAGGTTGGTGAGATCGACGATTCGAGCGTCGACATCTGGTTCCAGAGTGTCGATATCGCGGCCGTTGTACTATGTTTTTTAGCTTTTGTCTGACTTCAGTTCACGATAGGAGAACGCACTCCACCGACTGCCTTCGCCTTGAGATCGGCGTGGACCTTCTCATCTCTGGTCGAGAAGACGGTGTCGAGCCTTGGATCGAACTTCATCGCATCGTACCACTCCGATCGTCGCCACTTGGAACCTGGAGCACTGAAATGGCGTATCACGTCTGGGTCGTTGACAACCAGCAAGTTCGGGCCAATGCGTGCTGGAGAGCCTGATCAACGCGGTCAGTCCAATCTCTTATCGCTTACTGACTGAAGTGTACCATATTTCTCCAGAGCCTCGTACTTGGCATGGTGGACACGGTTGTTGATAGACTGCCAGAAGAGCCACAACCGCGAGTATCCGGCCAGAGGTGGGCCTTGGAACTGCTTGAGCTTGCGATAATTAACGATGCCGCCTATGAGAAGGTACGCGATACAGGCAAACAAAAAAGCCCATGCTACAATGCCTGGACTCGGCAGATTGCTCAAAATGTGCTGCATTTTCGAAGACGGCGGAGTAAGGCAACCGTTGTGCGGACACCCAGAGTTTGTTCTCACTGTTGTTGGTACTCACACAACTGTGCTACCTATGTGATTTTCCTGCTCGTTCGAACGATGCGACAGAGGAGGAATTTGGTGCGCTGTTGCAAGATAGCGCGGTAGATGCAGGCTCGCAGCTTCCAAGCGAGGGGAGCTGCAGGACTTGGCCCCCCAGTGGTATTGCCTGCTACATCTTTCGCGTCCTTTGCAGCATGGCATCTCCAAATGGCAAACCTCGCGATACTAGATCGTGCATTTCTTTGATTTCTCGTTCGGCCCTATACAGCCCGGAGTTTTGATACCTCTGCACTTCGTTGAATGCTCTAATCGAAGCTTTAGCACCTCCTGGATTGGCTTAGAGTCAACGCCTATTTCACCACCACCATCTTTCAGTAGCCTGACGTACCGCATGCGTCCGCGCCATCTGTTGTACTTGGCATTGACATGGCAGTGACAGACCGGACTCACTCGGGTCGCGTGTGGTCGGCAATCCTCGGACGAGACGGAAGGCAAATTAGGTCGCAGCGGCGTTGACATTGTAGGGTTGTTGATCGTTGTAGTTACTATGTGTCGTACGATGGTACAAGCGTTGTGCCAATGACCAAATCGGTCCCGCAGTGCCAGTAGTTGAAGAAAGGCGTCTCTTTGACTCCTGTTCCGTAACGGCCTTCGCACCGGTGTCCGAGCTTTTGTTCATCGATGCCGAAGCTCAATTTCCTATCCAGCTTCACTTTCCTTTTCGTCTCGACCACATCAGCTTGCGAAATCAATTCTCGGGTGCTCGGGTCACCCGTGAAATCAAGAAGCCGTGGTGATTCGCATCAGTAGCTCAACGACTGTACACCCGGCATGATAGCGGTCTCCGATATTCGAAGGCTTCCAGCCAGTCTGTAGACCCTCCCGGACAATCGAACTCATGGTATGCAACAAATTGCGTAGCATGCACAACTTCGACGTGTAGACTTGCCGATCTACGTGCCGTCTTTCGTAGAGATGCGATTGATCAACACTACGACCCTTGAGCAAGAGGAGTTCTTCAACCGCCCAACGCCGGAATATGCGATCCTGTCGCACCGCTGGAGCGATGATGAAGTTTCATATAAAGACTACATCAAAGGTAGAAAGCAGGATACAATCGGCTACCGGAAGATCGTTGCCTGCTGTTCGTTTGCGAGCGGTGAAAAGCACGAGTACGTCTGGATCGACACGTGCTGCATTGATAAGCGAAGCAGCGCCGAATTGAGCGAAGCTGTCAACTCCATGTATCAGTGGTATCAAGGTGGCATTGTTTGCTACGTATACCTTGCCGATGTACCTCCTATGACTCGCGGTGGTAGTCGAAGTGTGGTAGACGGTATGGTAACCGTCGAGAAGACTGACCTGGATCTCAGCGACTGGTTCACGAGAGGATGGATTCTGCAGGAGCTAATTGCACCCATCAAGATTGTTTTCTTATCACAGGACTGGTCAGTCCTGGGCTTCAAACTCACTGACCGGCCAGACATCGGTCTGCGGATGTATCACATGGACGAGTTTCGAGAACATGATGAACCGGCAGGGATGCTCAATACCATCATTGCGGACATCACTGGCGTACCTAAGGACGTCTTGTCAAC
>JAKLLW010001443.1:0-15059 GCA_022814695.1 Neocatenulostroma microsporum
CCATGCTCCAAAACTCAGTCATCGACATGCTGAGTTACAAGCTCACATGTACCGCGGTCGTTCTCTCATTGCCGTTGATCGACTCCATCTACAACTGCACCGCCGCGGGCTCGCCACTGAGGAGGACCATCGAAGAAGCGATTGCGCTTATGCCTGAGGATTGGAGTGTCAACTACCCGAGTGGAGACGGGAGACCTGAGCTGCGTGATGCGGTGGAGAATGTGAAGAAGGTGCTGCAGACGGAGAAGCTCTCGACGCCGGACCACGAGGCCAAGGAGAAGTGGCTGGTTGAGCAGAGGTGTGAGAGACATGTTCATGAGGCGGGTGTGGTGTGTACGACTTCGGCGGAAGAAGAGTGGGAGGCTGGGTTGAAGTATGAGGAGGAGATGGCGGAGGTATTCAAGGGGGCGATTGTCAAGCCTGTCGAAGAGGAGGCTGCCGGTCCGGAGGAGAGCGCGGCCTAGTCGCCAAAGGAGCGTGAGGAATAACATGAGTACTAGCATGCAGCTTATCCCATAAGGCGGAATGCTGATGGCCTCATATAAGCAACCGAAACGGTCTTCACACTATTCTACCGTTTGCTAACGCAACCACCTCTCCAAATTACTGTCCCCATTCACTCTCGACGGTAGGGCATCTTGGTACTCTCTACTACAAGCCCGTGACCTGGGATCGATATCATTCCGCCGTAGATGAACTGTGTCCCTGACAGCCTCCTTGCCACATCGCCTAGAGTTGGCCCTGAACCATCCTCTTATGTGAGCTGTGAGCATCCTCTTCTTCTCCCACACAGCAACACACTTCCTACAGGCATCTGACGTACTGATCCTACTCAAGTACTACCAATACCTGTCCTGAAGAGGTGTTTGCAGGCGCCGGGTTGCTTTTGATCTGCAGCATGAATCCATAACCCTGGATGCCAAGGACAGTCGACCAAGCTAGGTCGTGGTTTCGCTCCTTCTTCGACAACCACACAGCCACATCACCCAAAGTCAGCCCTCCACCATCCTTTCGTCGAAGCCTCATCCTCTGCGGAGCGCCGCTGCGGGTATCTCTCTTGAGGCCGAAGATCAATTCGGAGACGGGAGGCGAGCTGACGTACAGCTCCTCCCAATCCCCGCCTGGAAGCTAATCTTGGTGCCGGAACCAGGTCGTAATGGCAGCCCTCCTACTCATTTCCGACGGTGGGATTTTGCGGAGCAACTCATGGAGGACCGGATTCAACACGACTCCGTATGGCTGCTCATTCTCGGTACTCGTGGTCCAGTATCCCTTCCCACCCCAGAGCCAGGCTGACCCACTGGCTACGATGATGCGTTGTCAGCTGCAAGCATCCTGAGTATACTGTGTTGAGGCTATGCTTACTGTGTACCAATTCCTTCACCTGTTTGAACTGCAAGTGCGGACCACGAGCCGACCGAAAGGAGAGCACTTGCTGGAGCTTCGGTCATGACTTGATGCTGTCTCTCCAGTAAAGGCACACTCGCCGTACGACGACGAGGTCGACGAAAGGCAGCTGGAGGAGGACAGCCTCTAGTAGCTCGGGTACGTCGAGTGCGGCTGACACTGCAGACATCGTGAGTGGGCCCACCTGCGTTCGGTCCTTTTGAGCTTAGTGCAAGATGATGTGTTAGCAAAGGTGGGATTACATTGACAGGAGAGGGTTGCTGAGATACAAGCCCTCGAAGGCAGCTTCCACAGTGTTTTGTTATGGAAGGGAAAGTGTGGGCCTGGGGTGTTCGCAGAAAACAGCAAATTGGAAGGTGCAAGGCCCCAGTGATTCACTTCAAGAATTCACGTTCTATCGCTACAAGGACTTCGCTAATCAGTCTCTGCTGGCTGCTCGCGGCAAGAAGCATTCACGAGTTACTGTGACGAGTCCCGCCCCTCAGTTATCTCGCTTCCAAGGCCTCCAAGCCCTCCGAGCCCTCCAAGCCTTCCAAGTTCCATCTCGTCTATCTAGTAGGTTTACTCAGTACCCGCCACCCAGCGTTGATACGCCTCAGTCTTCATCAACTCCTCCGCTGGCAATGAAGTCCATGATGACTTGCCGGCCATCCCCGACTCGATCTCCGCCCCGGAAGCGAACCTGTTGCCTTGTGTAGCCTCGCTCTCTTCGCGCTGGCGATGAACGTCATCCTCCTCACCCTCCGACTCGTTGAACATGAAAGCTGCTGGTGTCGGTGCCTCATAACCCATCAGGCAGCCACGGGCCAACGTTGGCATTCCCCTGGGTATCCCTGCAGGCGGTCCACGGGGAAAACATTCGAAAGACGGTTTGGCTTGACCCGCATACCCTGGCATCGCCACCCACCCTGACATGGGCCGTCTCAGCCCCTCCCCAACTTGACATACTGACACAGAGACCTGGCGCCCTGCTGCAGCATGTCGTCGATCAGATCACCCATTCTCACCCCGTCAGAGACCGTAACTATCCTGTTCCGCACTTCTCTCTCACTGCCGTCGGGCATAACGAAGGTGGCAGAGTATAGCATCTCTGACTCGGCTGGCTTCGTGATGTATACCTTACGCCAAGAAGCCTCCAGGCGCATGACGGCCTCGGTGGAACTTTTGAACAGAGTCTGCTCATAGCAGTCGGATGTGTCATCGGGGTTGAAGAGGAGGCCGATGAATGGATTCTGGTCGATCTTCCAAGCGAGACGCTTCTCAGCGAGACTGATGAGATCAGGCTTCTTGGACCAGCCGTTGCGCACGAGGGTTTGTGCACGCCACTTGTTGAGCATCAACACGGCTTGTGGATCGCTCCAGTTCATGGTATCGAGTCGCTGGTACTTGACGAGATTGCCACGCCTGTCGTAGATGTAGCCCTTTTGGATCTCTGGTGCTCCGCCATGGATCCGCGAGACGTCGAGGGTGTATTGCTTTCCGTCGATGATGCGAGTCTGATACATGGCTGTAGATCCGCCAGTCTGATCGTTCTCGCCCCCGTTGTGTGGATCATGCAGCAGGTTGGTGTGGTAGTCGAGGCTTCCGATACCGTACCAATGGGTTGGTTCAGGTACCGTATTCTGCGAGACGGGTGCTTGTCGGAAAAACAGTACTTGTTGCAGTTTCGAGGAGCCTTGAATGGTACCGTGAAACCTGCGCCATGTGCGTTGGCTGAGAAGGAGGTCTCGTGGATCGATGTGGAGTAGGATAGCCTCGAGTAACTCGAAGGTGTCGAAGCATTGCGTTGCGGCGGCCATGACGACGGCTGTAGGCTTATCAGCGAGCCAAAGGAGTATGGGTGGAGTGATAGAGGAACAGCTGTGTGGAAAGAACTTGGACAGTGCAAATTGCAAAACTGTCTGCAGTGAAAGTGGAGCCGCTTCGGCACGCTGTTTCCTAAGCGGGACAATGACGTATCGCTGGAGACGAAGGTGCAGGTGACTCGAGTATCCGCTCGCTCATTGGACGAGGGTCCCCTCGTCGCTCTGTATCGAAAGTCGCTGAGGGTTCGGAGGCTAAGGTGGCCGATCAGTGCATATGAAGTGTGCTGACTTGCAGAAAAGCGAATATCGGTAGCTTACCGTTTTGCATTGGTCCTTTAAAGGCACAGCTATGTACATCGTCCCATCATCCCATGGTATCATCCCGTCGTTCCATCCCATTGAGCCATCCCATTGAACCATCGTGGACCTGCCACTGGGCTAGCCAGCCCACTCGTCGAGCGCCGTCGCTACTTTCCGCTTCGCTGATGGCACATTGCATAGTCTCTTTTCGAGCGTCCTCAGATATCCTTAACGAACCCGATCGCCATCGCACGATCCGTCGGTATTTTCAAATTAGCCATCTTGCTGCGAGAGTTATGGCGCAAGAAGAGAAAGATGCCCAGCACAAATCTCCGCCACTTCGAAGTCGCCTCCTTGATCTTCATATCCTCGTTCCCGAAAATGTAGAGCACTCTACGCTCGTACGCAAACTGGAGCTCGGCAAGAGTCAAGTCGGAAGTCCCAGTCTCCATAGCCGTGACATCTGGCGTCGGAGTTTTCTCGTCACGGTCAACGGTCTTCGTGTCGGCATTGCGTGATAGAGCACGCAGCTGCTTCGTTTCCTCGATCCGCGAGCGCTGCCTGTCGATGATGTATTGGCGCACGTGGGCGTAGATCACGCCTGCGAGATCCTTGGTGACAATTTCATCCATGAAGCCGTGGCGGCAGATGATGCGGTAGCAGTTCGGCATGCCTTTGATTAGCGACACCACGAAACGCTCATCTGCCGGGACAGTCGGGTACTCGAGTGGTCGCATATGGAAGAAGACGATGACCTTCGGTACGGTGACCGTCTTACTGAGCCATTGGCTGAAGACTGGTGGCGTGTACATGCCAGCCTTGTCGAAGAAGATGCCGAAGCCTTGGTGGAACCCAATCTGCTCTCCGCAATTTGCACTGGTGTCTCCAAGCAGGTGGTACGTATCGTCATCCTCAGACCTGACATATTCCGACAGCGGCTTCCTGTCTTCTTTCTCCGCAGCCCATTGGTTCTCCTTGCCGAAGCGCCAGAGCACGAGGATACACGCGAGGACTGACGCCAGAGTGAGCGTAAACCAAGCTCCGTCTGGCACTTTCGTGAGCGCTGAGGAGAGGAATGCTCCGTCCAGTGACGCAAATGCCAACCAAGGTAGGAATACCAAGGCTGGGTGAATCCGCCAGACAAGGAGAGCCACCAGCGAGGTCATGCAAGTGTCGAAGAAGGTAACGAACATGACACAGACGCCATATGCATTGCCGAGCGAAGTCGTGTTTCTGTAGACCGCGGTGATGATGACGGTGCCGATGCAGAGCAGATAGTTAACTAGCGGCACGTAGAGCTGGTTGTGATGCTTCGTCGATGTATGGATGACCTGGATCTGTGGGAAATACGACAGCTTGATGATCTGCGAGAGGAGCTGGAAGGTCGCTGTAATGATGGCCTGGGATGCAACGATGGCCGCAAGTACCGCAACGACCACACTTGGAATCAGGCAGCCTGGCGGGACGGTGTTGAAGACCGGATAGGCGTAGGCTTCTGGCTTGACGGCGATGTAGGCTGCTTGGCCAGTGTATGCTAGCAAGAGGCATGGGAGACACCATCCGAGCCAGCTGATTTGAATGGCTCTTTTCGAAAAAGCACCTAAGAAGCGATGGGTATAAGGGTCAGCGGATGTTTCACAACGTCCGGAGTGCTTCAGATGTCTGGAACAGCCCCCCGGAGGTTCTACCCATCAGATACATACCAAGGTCAGCGAAGAGCGCTTCGACGCCTGTGAAAGCCAGCAGGACACCGCCAAGAGAACGCCAGCCTTCAGTCTTATGGCGGACGAGATATGAGAAAGCCTCGCCTGGGTTGAAAGCTTTTAGTACGCCTGCATCGTAGTAGATGAGGTTGTAGATGCCAAACCCAGCCAGCATGCCAAGCCACACAATGATGACTGGGGCGAAGGTGGAACCAATCTTAGCTGTGCCCAGTCGTTGGACCAAGAAGAGGAGAACCAGGATGCCGCAAGTGGTGCCCACCACTGTGCTGTTGGATATGTTGGGAACGACAACGTTGAGACCTTGAACAGCGCCGAGAACTGACTGAGCAGGAGTCAAGACGCCATCTGACATGACCATCGTGACCGCCAAAACGCCGATGGTGCTGACAAGGACGTGAAGGAGCGGATGCTTCTCAATGAAGTTCCGTACGCGCAAGTTCGAAACCGGAATCTCGTCGTCTTGATAACGACGTGGCTCCCGTAAATGCTCCTCTCGTGGATCGATGTTCGTGATATTGACGTAGCGGGAAAGAAGTGAGTAGCACGAGAACGTGCCACCTTCGCCGTCGTTGTCGGCATTGAGGATGATGATGGTGTATTTCAAGGTCACCATCATGATCAAGGACCAGAGGACGAGCGAGAGGACGCCGATAACGTCGTCGCGCTTGGGTGGAGAGCTGCCGAAGACGCTTGAGAAGACGTAGAGAGGGCTTGTGCCAATGTCGCCTGTGGAAGTGATTAGTTTCTCGTCTTCTGTGGTATCAAATCGTTTCTTTCGTTGCTTGTACTGACCGTAAATGACGCCAATGGACTGGTAGCTCAACGTCAACAGCTCGAGGGTGCTGAAGACTTGCTTGCGTCTTGCATCTCCTGCTCGACGAAGGCCCGATTGCTCTGGATCGTCGCCGTCGAGGGTCTTAACTGTCGAAAAGCGATCCATTGAGCGTGTACGAGCGCGTGAGTTGGATCTACGTCCCATGGAGACGGTTCTGGAGAACATTATGCCATTCTCGACGTCGGCGGGTGTTGCTACATCGCGGGAGCGAGCTCGAGTGATCCGGTCGAGGTCGAATTCGTCGTCTTCGAAGCGTATTGCCGCCATTCTGGTCTGTCTGTGATGTTATTCTAAGGCAAATGAAGCCGAACAATCGTGGGAAGTGAGTAAAATGCTGCCTCAACGGCTTCAACAATGGTTCCAACGACCTCACCGCACACCAGATGGTCGAAAACGTGGGCTATCCTATTGGCTCAAAAGCGTCCACGTGCTCTATTGTCGTTGTCAAGGAAGGAACGTAGATGTGAGGGTCTCAAGATGCCAAAGAGCCAAGAAAACTGATATTCACCTCACCTTGCACAGTTAAAACCCGCATTATGGCAGAAGAAACGTTGTTTCCAGGCCTACAAGCTTGTTTGTGTACCTGATAGCATCAAATGCCTCAAGTGCAGGTGTGGGACAACCAATCTGGTTGCATGCTATATGCGCGATTTTGGGGGAGCTTGCTCGATCGGTCGTCGTCTGGGCCGCTGAACAGGCCTCCCGCATATTCTACCAAGGCCTAGGCGAGGGGGACATCGAGGCGGTCAATGTATATAGAGTCTCCACGCTGTAGCAAAGAGTGTATGTGATTGTGTAGGCTTTGGGGAGCGTTTCGAATCGAACCGCATTCCAGGGACTTCGCCAAGGGCACGAGCTCGGGACGCCCAAAAGCTTGCCCGAGATGCTTGTTCAAGTCACAAAGTTTCTACTAGTCCTATGGACTACATTGAACTCGGAATACTCCTAGTTCCCTCGATAGACACCGTAGGACCGTCCAATATGCCTCAAAGTCGACCCAGCACTCGATGAGAATAGCTCTCCCAACCACCTGTAACTTGTTGCGCAGCGATTGAGCATCCAAGACCTCCCCCCCAAGAGCACTGCCAGAGCTGATCATCATTTCCTACTGTCAATTTCTTGTACACGAGACGCGGGCTACTGACACGCACACGTCACGATTCGATCGATCCACAGCTCCTCCAGCAACATGAAAGCGAGTTGAAAAGACGGAGAGAATGCAAAAGATGGATAGGGATACGGATGTCCCTGGGTGGCACCCTCATACAATGGAATAGTCCGGATAATGTACATATCGGCTACTACACAACCCTCTAGCCGTTTTTCTGTAGTCTACAGCTGTCCCAGCGGCATGAAACCGAGTTAGAAAGACGAGGGGGGCGTAAGAGAAGGACCCGGACCCGGTCGTGGACAGCGTCGGACAATACCTTTCTACGAGGCGGTAGCCCGCATAATACCATCTTCGCCCCGGGCGCGTGCATTTCCCTTAACCCTGATCACTACTCCCTCGAGGCCTATCACTCCTCTAGCAGCACAATCTGGGTCAGAAAGTTAAAGAAGACATAAGAGAAGGTTGTGAACACCAATGGCAACGAGCTACGCAGCTCTGAAAGATGAAGATTTGCACAACACCATTTTCCAGACGTATTTCTCCCTCTCTCCCAAACCAAAACCCCCACTCCCACGCGACCCATGACTCCTCCAGCAGCATAAACCGAGTCAGAAAGTCAGAGAAGACGTAAGAGGAGGATATACGCACCAGTAGTCGGTATAGAATCAGCTGTACGTGCGTGAAGTGTCAATCTCACACCATCCACCCACACTCAGCACAGCGATATTGAAATCCCAAAGGGCTGCCGCTATAGGACGTTCAGAATCGGCCGCTCTCGCACATCATGGACCATGGTACGCTTCACTAGAGGCGCAGATTCTTCTCATGGCGTTCGTGTGCTTCCTGTGCCCCGGTAAGCTCTTTGCTACTACTTGACGTTTGCGCGACTATGCTGACACATCCAAAGGCATGTTCAACGCCTTGAACGGCCTCGGCGGAGGTGGACAGATCAAGGCCCATGCCAATGATGCTCTCAAACACCACTCTCAATGCCACATTCGCCATCCACCGGGCGCATAAACTCCTCTCGAAGCCCGACTACCGGTCCCCAGACTCACAGCCCTTCCTACACTGTTCTTCCGAGTTGGAGAGCATGAGAGAGTGCAGAAGAATGACTTGAACATAATCAGCTTTCGAAGATGCAGCTGTGTGAGGTATGAGGATGAAAGATTCGCTTACAATCGACCCGAGGGCCTGGAAGAAGAGCAAGGAATCCACAAGGGCCAACGAGCTAGGCACGATCACAAAACACATATAAGCATACGAGGCTTATGTTGTCGCCAGGCGGACCGCCGCTCCTCACTCAGGACCGCCCAGGTCTAGGCGATTGGACTCACCCGAGCTGCGGCTTCAGCAACTTCCAGCGCCGCACTGCGTGCTTCCCGGCTTTGGGAGCTCAGCAGGACCCGTAAGGCCAAGCCGGCGGCGACGGCATGGCCCCGAACGCCCACGGCGACGCTTCAGGCTACGGCCATTCGAGGCATGATGGGCGGCGCTCCCCACATGCACGGTAGCGGTTACGGCGGCATAGGTGGTGGTATGGGTGGAGGCTCCGGTGGTCGCGACGGTCGTGCCATTCTACGCCGGACCCTTATCGTCGTTCCCGGATCGTTGTCAATGACCAAGGCGTGTAGACTGCTCTGAGACACCCGAACTCCGCTTAACTGGACGCGTCAGCCGGGGCATGTGCTGTGAACGACCACGGTAGTCATGGCACGGAAAGAGACGGCCATAGAAGAGAGACAACTAAGAGGTACTGATAGCGTCACTCCGACAAACATTTGTGTCGAATTCTGTCGGACGGCAAGCGGGCGAACGGATACCGCAAGCAAATCAGCGGTACTATGCGCCTTGGAAAGCTGCAATCAACGCCCTGAAGATCGACAGCGCTTGATCGGCTGTGTTGTCTGTCAACAAAGACTGGGCAGTTCCAAGCCTATCGAGTAGTACTTCTAGCCCGCTGTTTGAGACGAAGAACAAGGCGTCCGATTTGTCGCCACGCTCCGGCACCCCCGACAGCCAGGTTATAGTGAAGGCTTCACCAGCAGGCGCTCAATCATTTCTAGCCTAGCAGTCAATACGAGCGCTGAGGGATCGGATCGGATGCGGAGGTCAATTCTCCGGCTTCGCGTTCGATGGTCCGAGTATGCGTTCTTGATTTCGGTCTCGCTCGTTGGCTTGACAGTGGCAGCGCCATCAAAAGGAGCTGTAGTCTGCATCGGCTTCGGGGTAGGCTGAGTGGGAGCCGGTATGAACGCAAGGGACTACGAAGACGACGCGGCAGCCCAACGTTGCGGCGGGCCCGGCGGCATGTTGTTGTCCTTGGCGCTATCGGGATATCAGCCATCTGACGAGCGCCGATGCTCTGCTCAAAGGAAGCCGCGGTCTTGGGAGCGGTGACGGTTGCGGCGCGTCAGCTTATCCGCGAGACCCAAACGAAGACCAGGCTTGGTAGGGGTACTTGCAGTGGGTGATGATTCCCACAATTCTGTCACGACAGCTCCCGGTCCATGGTAAAGTACACACTTTCCAGGCCAACAGTAAGTTTTCCGTGCTAGTGCACCTTCTTTCAACCTCTCCAGACTTTCTCGCTCTCACTTTCATAATGACTTCTTCTCTCTGTTCAAAGACTACTTTCCATCGCCCAATCATCCCATATATCAATATATCAATAAGTGGAACAGCATGTAGACTGTAGCTGATGTCGCTGCTTACAAGGCAAAGCAGGAGGCCAAGTATGTTGTCTGCATCATCTCCAACTTACTCCGGCACACTGACGCTTACTACGTGAGCAGATTACAGTCGCCACGACGCATAGATTTCGATGGCTGAGCAAATGCAGCGTTTGTAGCCAGCTCCGGTCACTGCAGTATAATGGGACCGGATACGTGAGCAGTTTGCTTCCCGACCTTGGGAGTCACACCTACAACAAGCAGTCCTAGCAATGCAAATATGGTGACTGGAAGCAAGCGACTGCGTCAAGGCCGGCAGGCAAAGGCACTGGGAGAGTACAATAGGTACAGGTACGCAGTTGACAGCAGTGAAGGAGCACAGAAGGATGTGCGCCTTGGGTTGTATATGCTTATCTTGGTCACTGTACGCCGCACTTCAGCAGTGAACCACAATCTTGCCACTGCATGCGTCACAACGGCTTGCTCTGCTACTTATTGTTTCCCTTCTCGCAGCCTTCCCTTTCTCCTCTCACAAATTTCCCCAAAAGTCATCGTTATCACCTACGCAGACATTATCTTCGAAGCTACCACCGTTACGTCACCCCCAGTACTTCGCTAACACTTTGCTGAAGAAGTCATTTCTACCTACTAACTTCACACCGCAACGTATCTAAACATGCCTTCTTGGTGGAGCAAGCGGTAAGTGCAGCATCGCAGCAACAAAAATCGCCAACTTACACTGTGTCCAGTACCCCGAGCGCTGCTACGCAGCAAGAAACGATCGACGAAAACCTCGAGACACGTTCCGAGGGCAGTGACATTGTCGTCATCGATCACATCGGGCCTCCTGACTGCCCTGATATCGAAGCTCCAGCCTCAACAGACGCATCGCAAGAGTTCAGCAGGGGCATTGTGGAAGACCGTCCACCGAAGTCGCCTACTGCTCCACTAAAGCAGTTGCCAGTCGCTGAGACTGGTGACGACGATTTTATGCTCCTTGAAGAGCCTTCACCTGCCGCCCTGGCCGAGCAACGAGTAGCTGTCCTACGCAAGTCTCTTGCCCACTTGGAAGAACAGCTCCAAAAGAAGCAGAACGAGATCGAGGAAACGCAAGACAAACATGCCGACGATCTCGACAGCATCCGCAAACACCATCAAGGGTTGGAAAGCAAGCTTGAGATGCTGGTGCTGGAAGTCGAACACGCCGCGGAGAAGCAGGTATCGATCCAAGATATCGATGATGTCCAGACTGCTTTTCAGCAGCAGCTGGACGCCCTCGAGCAGCAAAGCGTGTCTGATTCTGCGGCCTTGGCTCAAGCAAGGCTTGAGATCGACAGGCTGAACAGCACGCACCAAGCCACTATCGATGCCCTAGAGCATGCGCATCAAGTGGAGCTTGCTATGCTGGAAGCAGAAATCGATAGTATGCGCAAAGATGCCATTGACGAGCAAGAGAAGCACGGTGCTGAGCTTCATGCACTCAACCGGAAACACCAGAGCGACGTCACGGCGCTGACAACGGAGCATCGATCGCAGCTTGCTGATCAAGACACTGATGCTGGTAAGGCGTTCGAAAGCGCCCTCAATGAGGACCGTGAGAAGCATGGCGCTGGGCTGAAAGTGCTCAAAACCGAACACCGAGAGGCCATCAAGGCTATGGAAACGAGTCATCGGGCAGAGTTGGCTGCCCAGTTAGCATCCTCGACAAGATCTCTCGACCGCCATCGTCGAGAACACAGCGCTGAGCTCAAAGAAGCCGCCGAGAAGTATCGGGAGTCTATAGAGGCTGCAAAGCAACACTGCAGCTCCGAGACCCAGGCACTGCAGACAGGCTTCGACGAAAAGCTCGCGGATGTCCACAAGAAGCACGAGGCAGAGATCCGCGACCTCGAGCGTACCAACGAGTCCAAGTTACAAGGGCTACGTTCGAAGCACGACGAGCAACTCGCTAGGCAGCTGTCAGAGCACGAGCATACGGTCGGCGAGTTGCGGGACAAGCACAAGGCTGAGCTTGCGCGGTCAAAGACACAGTTGGATCACGCGCATCAGAAGACAGAGAAGTACAAGCGTTCGCTGGAGAGCGCTCGTGCGTCGCCACGCCCACCCGCTAGTCCTGTTCCTCAGCCATCCACACAGCCCAAACCGCGTCCTGTGCCAGCGCCCCAGCGATACTCGCAGCCTCAGCCATCACCTGGTCCTTCGAACCCACAGAAGCTGTTCCCAACCGTTAGCACCAGCCATCACGGCCTCCCTCGGCCGAGCAGTGATCGCACGCAGATGGCCTATAACGAACACCTGCTCTATCATCGCGGGCTCAATGGACGTTTGGATCCCGCGTGTCCATATTGCCAACCTGCTTACTCTCCTTTCGGCTAGGTGCCGTGGAAGCCGAGCCTCCTGGCAATGGACGGGTTGGTCGCGATTGCAGCTGTTGCCGTCTTGGCGTTAGTTTGGGTGTTTCGGGAGCGATAGTTGCAGTAGATAGGCACGATCTCTATGTAGGCACATAACCGAGGTCTTTGAATACAGCAACAAGTCGACTAGGTGATTCCGCACTGTATCGTGCGATGTTAGTACCATGACTACCCTTGTTTGCGGTCTGTCAGTCAAGCTGCTGTACAGCCTTCCTTATTTTGATGCACATAAGCTGTAGAACACATTGAAAGACCATTAGGGCTGTTGCAAACAAGGAGACTAATACTGCAAGCTCGGAACTGTATTAAGATATCGTACAACAACATACCCCAGAAATTTCAACACCAAGGGCCCATCATTACATCCAAGTTTTACCGCTTCACCGCTGGCTTCCGCGCAGCAGCTGGTGATACAGGAACTTTGCCGGCCGGTAGTGGTCTCCCCATAGGTTTCGGCGTGGCCGCAGTACCCACTGGCCTGGCTTGAGCTCCAGTCGGTGCCTTCGGTCTGCTAGCTGGGTTGACACGGGGCGTCGCAGCAGGCCCGCTTCTCGTAGTAGGCGCCTTCACCGCGCCCGCCGCCGGTCTAGGTGCACCGGCGACACTCGGTGCCTTTGCTGCTGGCTTTGGCATGCCCGTAACCCTTGGTGCCGGCGAAGGGACAGCTTTCGGTGCCGCTGCGGGAAGAGCCTTGGGTGCGCCAGCAGCTACAGGTAACGATTTTTGCACTGGAGCGGACCTCGTCACGGCTTGGCTCTTCGCAACAGCGGTCTTCTTGTTGGCGCTGCTCACAGGTCCGTCTGCTGCAAAGGAGTTCGTGACGCTGTCGCCGTAGTTGTTGATATAGCCGCCCACACCCTTGATGCCACCGCCTACTGCTAAAAGATCAAGTAAGTCAGCACTACGGATTCTAACACAACTCAAGACATCATTTATACGGGCTAAAAGCTGAATCAAAACTTACTACCTTCTCCAACTGATCTCCCGCCGTTCTCAATGAGACCTCCAACACCACCCACCGCATTGCCGGCCATCGTGCCACCGGCTTGAAGACCGGTTTTGATGTAGCCGGCGGCCGTGTCCATCACGTAGTTCTTTGCCCACTCCATGATGGCTGCTGTATTTCTGTGCCACTGTGAGGTTTTGGTATGTGTTTTGGTAAACAAGGAGACTTTGGTTTCGGAGGATATAAAAAGGCTTAGAGAGACAGAATGCTTGATAGAGAAAGAGTTCACCAGGTGTGCTGCACCCCAAAACACTGTTGTCGCGGCTACTCCATCTGTAGATTCTAGAATCCACAAACGCCGCATGACGTTGATTTGAGTTCTGCACTGCCACCCAGCCACAATTCTAATCCCTGCAGCAGGCCATTGATCGGCGACGCGCCTGGCCGCGTCTGCGAAACTCAATGGCCAAGGCTATGAGTTGTCGACGGAAGAGCACAGGAGTTGCAGTGTATTGAAAAGACTTGGCTAGTAGCATCTGTCATTACGCTTGCTCGCTCGCTACATATAACACAGATTCGAAACGCTCCAAATGCTCGTGATCTATCGCCAACCGGCCATCATGCCTTCACGCCGTTCACGTACTTCTGCGTGCCAACAGGCTTCGAGCCAGCAGACGGCTTCTGCTTCTTCTGCGCCGCCGCCAAGTTGGCCGCCGTCAAGGGCGAAGGCGAAGATTTCTTCGCTGCCTGAGCGTTCGTCTTTGCAGCAGTCGCCTTGCTCGCAGCAACAGAGCCATTGGATTGCTTTGCCCCGTTCGCCGTTGACGCCTTACCTTTGCTGGGTATAGTCTGACCAGGCAGAGCAGTCCCCTTCTCCTGAGCTCTCTGCGCAGCAGCTTTCCGTACGGTCGTCGCAGCAGTCTGTACGGCCAAGGTACTCAATGGCCGGGTCACCATAGCCTCCATGTTGGCCATTGGCACGGCTTTCTTTACGGTTGCAGATGGATTGGGCGCCTTCCTGGTATTCGACGCTTCGCCTCCCACTGGTATTGATGAGACGCTGTTCGCCCTGCGAGCTTTTGGCGCTCCTTGTGCGATAGCCTGCCGAGCTTGTTGGGCGACCTGTTGTGTGGCGGCAGACACCTGGGCTTTGGCGGCAGGTGCTTGCGCCGCTTTTTTGGCTATCTCCGGGTTACCTGACATCAACAACGCCTTCTGCATCTGCGCCTGGGTCTGCGGCGCTGCCTTCAGCAGTTGGTCCATGACCGGTTTCGGTAACGCATTTTTCGCATTGCCAGCTTTGAGGGCTCTCATTATCGCTTCCTGGCTTGTCGCCGGGATGCCAGCCCTGCCCAGGTCCGCTAGGTTGAGGTTTTGACCCTGCGCGACCATTGACAACAGCTTGTCGAAATTGATGGGCTCCGTCATATCAACAGCACTTAGCGCTCCAGCTGCGGTTGTAAGAGGACCGAAGATGCTCAAGAACTCGTCCCAGCCGCCGCCCTTCACTTCTGTGACGATCGCTTTCGCGTGGTTCGGTTCAGCTTTACCCTCAGCCGCTCGCAAAGCGGTGATCGCATCGGTCGCAGGAAAGTGCTTGAACTTCTCGTAGTACTCCAGAATGTAGTCCTTTTCCCGCCACCTGTTGTTCAACCATATGCCAAACGCTTTGTCGTCGTGGATGGGAATGTCCGAGATCTTAAAGCGTCTCCAGAACATGTTCACGCTCTTGGGCGGCCGGCCTTCGAAGAATGACGACTTGAGCGTATAGATATCCTGTCCATATTGGCCCTTCGGCACACCCTCGTAGGCTATCGTGCAGTCGTAGAGCCAGTTTGTGGTCTG
>JAKLLW010001444.1:0-15058 GCA_022814695.1 Neocatenulostroma microsporum
GATGTTGCGATTGCGGTAGTGCCAGCACATCGGTGGAATGATGAGCAGTATGACCAGTAGGCTGAGCGTTGCTATGACAATGGCTGCCGGATAAGGTGCCGTGCTGATAGAGTCGCCGGTGGCTGCCATTTCGTCTGTTCGTTATACCTTGCCGGCTGGCTTTCCAAAATGCCCGTTGGCTGAGGATCGTTGTCGTTCTATCAGACTGCCGGAAGTGATGCGCTCGTATTGAGTCGTTCGATGATGGGCCCGCTGATATCCAGTATCTGCTCGTGTACGAAAAGAAAGACAAGCACAGCAAGTATGAGGAAAGCGGGAGTGTAAGAGCGAGTTGCTGGCGTACAGAAGTTAAGGTTCGTCAATAGCAGAATAGCCACCAATGCCGCATCAATAAGCGTGACGGTCAATAAGACCGTGTCTTCAATAACAGTGGATGTGAACATGATGAAGAGACAGGGCAAACCTTAGCGTGAGTGAGAATGCCAGAGAATGGCTGCGATACTGCGTACGATGCTGCCACTGCCGCATATGGTCTTTGAGAAGTGTGAGGTCCGAGGCAAACCATTGTACCGTTTCTGGGTGTCAATAGACTCAAGTGAAACATCTTATTGAGCGGGCCAACAGACTGCGCCTTTGGCGTCGGTCATGGCGGCAAGACTAGCAGTCTTCGTGACACCGTCGCCTTCTACGCAGGGTTGCGGTCTCATGATGAGAAGATTCTGGAGGTGAGCGTGCGTAGGAGGGAGTGAAATGCCAACAACGGGCCCGAGAGTCTAACCGAGGTTGAGCCGGAGTCTATGCCACGGTCACGTGCAACGATGTCCAGTCAACGTTCAAGCAGACAGGAGTACTGTGGTTTCATGGGAGAGCCATTCGGTGGATGCACTATGCTCATCCCGCGAACATGGAATGCCTGCAGCCGTCTAAAAGACGATGCAGCAGCAGCTTGACGTGCAGACTTTTGGAGATAGCGGCAACTCACAATGTGACCGAAGGAGACGTAACGTGTTCGTTGCATGGCATTAATAATCGTCAAGGTACTTTTGGGGTATCATTATGCAGAGAACGCTTCATCTCAGGTTCCTCGCCCTTTCCGCGCTTAGCTGAAGCAATTACACCAACGCCCTGCTGAATTCCAAGTCGTCACTGCATCAATCGTACGCCCTGTGACCAGATGCTTCGCTATTGTTGAAATTTTCCACCTGATGCTGCACTGCGCTCGAATGCTCAGTAGAGGTTCGCGCGGCCGAGAGTCTCCAGCCTGAAACCCATGTGGACCATGGCACGAGCGTCCAGGACACCCCTGCCATCGAAGACCCACCTAGGCTCCTTGACGGCCTTCGAGATATCCTCCCAGGCAAGTGGTGTGCTGACGTCCTTATCAGCAGACTCATCCTGAGCACCGGACGACTGACACTCTGCGCATCCTGCGGCACACCTAGGCTCAGGCACAAGTCTGCTGGCCAGGTCGGCCGGAAGTGCGGAGAGCTTTGGGGTGTAGGGAGGCGTAGGCGGTTTGGTGATGGCGGTGTTGGTCATCTGTGTGGTAATGTGTAGGACGTCGGTGGGTGTGGCACCGTCGTAGTTCTCGTGTGTAGAGGCAGGCTTGACAGGCGGTGCTGCCGGCTTGCTGTTCTTGAACATATCCCAATCCGTCAGAACGAGAACGGCGTTGCTGTCAGCACATGCGTTGTAAGGGTCTGAAGACACCTCGACTGGTCCATCTGGCTTGAAGACCGCGTACTCCGACTCCAGCACGCTGAGCTCGCGTTTGATATCGAACTCGCTGCACAGCGGATCGTATATTGTGATGCTCTTCGGGCCCTCCTCAAGCAGGACGCGGATCACGTCGAGCGCAGGAGACTCGCGAGCGTCTCCAGTATCCTTTTTGAAGGCGTAGCCGAGGATGGTGACCTTCTTGCCACGAAGCGAATTGTTGAGCGTTGCAATAACGTGGCGTGCGAATCGATCGCGCTGGAAGTTGTTCATGGTGAGAACTTGCAGCCAGTAAGCTGCGACCTCCGGCAAGCCAAGCGACTCAGCGAGGTAAGTCAGGCTGGCGATGTCCTTCCGAAAGCAACTTCCACCAAAGCCCAAACCAGCCTTCAAGAACTGCGGGCCGATTCTTGGATCCATGCCAACCGACTTTGCAATCTCGCCAACATCCGCTCCGGTGCGTTCGCAGATTGCAGAAATCGAATTGATACTGCTGATGCGTTGCGCCAGAAAAGCGTTGGCAGTCAACTTGCACAGCTCCGAGGACCAGATGTTAATGGGAGCGATCTTCTCGCGTGGTACCCAGGCAGCGTAGAGGTTGGCTAGCGCTGCTGCCGCGCGATGCCCGGAGATGGTCGATTCGCATCCAATGACGACGCGATCAGGCTTCATCAAATCGCGCACCGCCGTGCCTTCCGAGAGGAATTCTGGGTTCGAGAGGATCGGGAAGACGACGCCTGGGCGATGAGCCTCCATGATGTCCTTGATTAGTGCTCCAGTCTTGCAAGGCACTGTGCTCTTTTCCACCAAGATGCAGCCGGGCTTCGCATGGACTGCAATGTCCCGGCAGGCGCCTTCGAAGGCAGCCATGTCGGTGGCACGCCCAGCACCAACACCGCGCATCTTCGTAGGTGTGTTGACACTGATCAAGCACATGTCCGCTGCCATGATTGTCTCAACGCAGGCAGTCGAGAAGAAGAGATTCGGCAGACGGGCTGGCTGGACGACCTCTGATGTCCCGTCCAATTCTCTCTGGTCGTCGCTACTGCGTTTGCACTCCGCGCCGCCATCTCTTGCTAGCCGCACCACATCCACCAGTCCTGGCTCATGGATTGGAAGATGTTTGCCTTTCCAGGCATCGATGCGCTTCTGGTCGCGATCGACGACCACCACTCGAACTTGAGGATTGTGAAGGGCAATCACTGCTGCTGTCGGACCGCCTGCGAGGTATGATGTCAGCCACACACCCATCAACGTACTCCACGTCGTGCGACATACCGACGTATCCGGCGCCTATACAGCATATGGTGCGGATAGGTACGTTTGCGGCGGTATCTGGATCCATGATGTTGGGCAGAGTGTTGTGGAACTGTGTAGGCTGTGGTGTGCTAACACGCTGTGGAAGCATGTTCATGTCGATGTTATTGATTGGAATTGAGTACGTCTGAGAATATATAGTCGGCGACTTGTCGAGTGGTGTGTCTGGTCCGGCGGAAGTTGAACTGCTGTCATCAGAGCGACCAAGTGAAGGTGTCGCGTCCATCTTGGCCCCAAGACTTCATTCACTCCAGAATCAATTGGTATACCGAAGGCCGACTAGAGATGTGAATATATCTGACTTATGAGTGAGGTGGTCGCGGGGTGCTCGGAAGGAAGGTGGCGGAGTAAGGTAAGGTCAACATGAACAACTCAAATGCGCGCCTCTCAAGAACGAATGTTTGGAAGAAGAAGACGGCGTAGACCTACGGTAGACGCTGGGCGCGACCAGTGTACGGAGGTCGCATGCGGAAACATATTTCCTCTTTCACGTGCGGATGCTGGTGGTGTGAGAGGGAGCGTGTTTGTCTGCAGCCGCTCTTTGTGAATTGTTAAGGTATGTGGGGCGTCGCATTCTCAACCAATCAGCTTGCTACTGTATGCACGGGCGCTGTCCTGACGATTATTCTGGATTGCAAGAACACCACGACGACGAGCTGACACGACCTCGTGCCTGCGGGACGCCTTCTCAGATGTCCCAGCAATTGGCCATGTACCAGAATCGGTGAAGTGATAGCCAGCATCTGTGGTAGCCGTCTGACGCCTTATCATGCTTGACTTCACCCTGTTTCCTTCACTTCTCGATCGTCCTTCGGCTCACCTATGAACGTCTCACCGCGCAGGACGGTACCCGTGGCGCCTGGCACTCGACACTGACACATGCAACCTTCTACCTTCTTCGACAACACCGACACTCATATTCATCAGGACGAGGATGGAATAGCTGCAGAATCTTGAGGCGACCAGGTCTGCGGTCTTCAGCATCCAATCAGAACAGCGCCTCCGAGGAACCACGAACCTAATCTCAACACCACGTCGCGCTACCAAAAGTCGCGATGGCAGAACATCAACCTCACTTCGCGTCCGGCTTCCCAAAGCCTGACTTTCCCAAGGAGCTGATTGGAAAGAAGGTCCTGCTGGCGACCGAGTCGCTTGGTCCAGTCAACGGCGTCAGCAGGACCACCGGCATGCTGGTGGACTACCTTCGCAACAACGGAGTCAACGTCGCAACATGCTCGCCGTTGTACAAGGGTCAGCACATCAACGCGAACGAGCCGAAGCCTGAGAGACAGCCGATCATCAACCCCGACTTCGTGCGCTCGATCGAGCAGAAGTCTTCGTCACTGGCCTCACGCGCAATTGGTGGATCGTGGCAGTTCCACTACGACAAAGATGAAGCGAAGAGTGACTCGACGCAGTCGCTGCTGCAAGTGCCGTCTTCGCCAGGCAAGAGTACTCCGATGATTAGGCGCAAGAGTAGCAGCAGCAATCAACGCCCAAACATGAACGCGCTCAGTCGGCAGAACCCCGAGTTCCGTCTGCAAGGCTACCCTCTACCCTACAACCCAGATCTGACCGTCGCCTACCCTTTCAGGCTTGGTATAGTCTGCCAGCACACTTTCCAGCCTGACATCATCTACCTTGCAAGTCCGGCGTCAGTCGGCTTTCAGTTCTTGGTGCAGCTGCGACAGCTCGACAATCCGGTACCTACATTCCTCAACTTTCAGACCGATCTGGCAGCGTATGCAGGTATTCTCTTTCCGGCACCATTGGATCGGTATGGCGTCTACCTACTTCATCTGGTCCAGGGCTATCTCTTCGCAGCGCCTTGCGTACGGACCATATTCTATCCATCCGCGTACGTGCGCAAGTACATGGAAGGTACCGGAGCGCCATCTGAGAAGATGAGGCAGCTCGGTCGTGGTGTCGACACGGAGCTATTCAACCCAGGTCGGCTTGACGAGGAGTACAAGAAGCAGATCGCACCAAACGGTGAGATCATCTTCGCATGCATCTGTCGCATCGCGCCGGAGAAAGGCTTCGAGTTCCTCGCGAAAGCTGCACACAAGCTCAAAGACACTGGTCTGGCTTTCAAGCTGCTGATTGTGGGTGGCAACAAGAACCCAGCAGTGATGCAAGAGGTTCAAGGCTACTTTAAGGGACTCGAAGAGCAAGTCATCTTTGCTGGCATGAAGCATGGTCTCGCTCTGGCGCAACAGTATGCAGTGGCTGACCTCTTCTTGCACTGCTCAATCACGGAGACGTTCGGCCTGGTGGTGCTGGAGTCGATGGCTTCGGGCGTGCCAGTCATCGCTCGCGACGAGGGCGGACCATCTGAGACAGTCAAGCATGGCAAGTCCGGCTACCTTACGCCACCTCACGATCTTGAGGACTTCGTGAAGCGCGCTCGCCAGCTTGCCACAGACATCACCCTCAGGCGACAAATGAGTGAGAGCGCACGGCTCCAGGCCCTCGATACGACCTGGGACAAGATCAACAACCAAGTCGCCTTGGAGCTGGCAGCAGTCTTCGACACCCAACCGGCCAAGACAGCGGAGCAAAAGAAGCTCGATGGCTTCTACGGCACCTGGGTCAACATGGCTGGTGTCTACTTCGCAGTCGGGATTGTGTGGATATTCTGGTTTATTGCGGTGATACCCATGCTTGCTTGCGGTTTCGTGCATGGTCTATTCACCAAAAAGCGCTAAACATGAGATAACGAGGGTCTACGGGTTGACGGCGGAAAAGCGATTTGCTATGAGCGTTTGAGGCGTTGCTGCATACATGAGGCGTTCAATGATACCCCATGGAAGGCGAAGTAAGGTTACTTTACGTAGGAACAGTCTACCTTTCAGCATCAATTTGTCGTCCTCGAACCCTCTCATGGTTTCGGACCAGGTCCCAAGGACGTTACCGTCCGAGATTAGGGATCGAGGATGCTGCTGCTTGTGTTCTCGATCCTGGTCTCGACCGGCGCCGATATGTCCAGGTCAGAACGCTACAATGCTGTTTTGGGAGGCCGCTTTGGCTACCACCACCAACTTAACGACAGAATGGTCGCAATTCCGATTGTCGCTCACGCGGCCGCGGGCGTACTTAACCTCACCTTTTATAACGCCCTCCCGAACACCGAGATGAGCGCTTATGTCACCGGGTAGAAGCCTTTAGCTAACGAGACGGCATTCTGCGCTAAGGTAGGACATACTTTCTCGTATCCTTGCCGGGAAAGATCTAGTGAAGGATGGCAGCGTTTCCTTAACGACGCTTACATCACCTTCGGCGGACAGCACAGCTATACAAATGTTACGACGCCGTCCAAGCTACATACATCTCCAAGGGCCCAGTATGCCCGAGACCCACGCGCCGAAGCCGCGCAATCTGCCACAAGCCGGCCAGTTCGAGCACCAGCTCCCTACGTAACTACCATCATGAGCAGCCAAGGCACGAACAAGCGCCACCAATGCCAAGCAACGAGATGCTCGGCCGTCGCACATCCCAACGCGCTGGACCGCTAAACCTCTACACGAGCATCGATATCAACGGCGCACGCAGCCTTGGGAAAACTAACATCGAGAATTCATATGATGCAAGCGCGCGATCACGAGCTGGATTTTCACAGAGTTCCAATCCTCAGATGAAGCCGACCGACCGGTGGTGCAGCGGTCCTTGTGCAAATCGTTGCAAATGTGCTTGAACCGTGCTTCTTGGCATCCTTCAGCAGTCCTTGCACCTGATGCGAACCCTCGAGTATACATTTCCACGGAGCCTTCGCGCTCGCTACAGTCTGTCGAATGGCGAGCTGTGAAGTCCCCGTGCCCCGAACGGCAGACTTCGGCACTTGTCTAGGTGTCTGGTCCTTTGACAGCTCGTAGTGCCGGCGGTGGCCGGTCGCCCAGGACTCGAAGACCACGGGTTGCTCGTGGCGACAGCCCATGGTGCTGTGGACGCAGGCATTTTGTTAAGGATCCGAGATGCGTCAGAGTGCTGCATCCGCTTCCACACAAGAGCCTACAGAGCTCTCCAAAGCCCTTGCCTTCCGTGAAGAGCTCAGCTTACGGCTGAAAGAGCTGGAAGCCTACAAGGGTCATATCGAGAGCGTTCCAACCATGTTTGACGCTGCTCGTCAGCATACTACGCGAAACTGGAGTCAATACGTCGTCATCTACATGCATCACCGAGGCCTCCCGAGCGACGAACAATACGGCAACAACTCAATACTGGGACTCATATACCTCCAGACCCTTGGAGGTCGCCAGCACAACGGTTGACTTCATCGACTCCACATCGAAATGATCAAGCAGAGCCAGAAAGCCGAGTACACACAGTCCCTGTGTGAAAGCTCGAGCACGTCAACAGTCAACGATCTCGATGTCGCGGACAGATTAAGTTACGCATCAACCAGACTTTGCGATTACCGGGAACTCCTGCTCGGTGACGCGAAGCGCGAGGATATATGTGTGGTGAGGCGGGGAGTATCTACTCGCAAAGCTAAGTGAGTAGGAGAGGCCTCAAAATTCGAGATAGCGGCAGATGACTGGATGGTCTCCGGTTGGTTCATCTGTCAGCATAGCAACATGTCTCCTTGACCTTCCTAACATTCCACTTGCTCTGCAACATCCTCCGCCCTTCTGCAAGCTTGTAGCCGCATGGCTTGTGGACATGAAGTCTTCCTGGAGTAGGGCACTTTTGAAGGGATTCGGACGGAAACATGCATAGCAAGAGCGAAAGCACATCGTTGTTCTGCTTCTATAGCTGACTGAGCTGATGTCGTGTTGAAGAAGGGGTATAACAGTACACTCTATCATCCCTCACAGGCTGAGCAATTGCTCGCACGACCCTCCAGGGTCACCGCTTTTCGGATAGCCTGAGTAAAGAAATCTATTCGTTTCGCTTTCATCAACATCCACAAGTTGCCACCGAGAAACGCTAAAGTAATAAGTCCGCCGAAAGTATTGCATCACCAACGGGAAGAGTGATTGCTCGCTCATCCGTCGTCTGAGGTAGGTTTGTACATGATAGTCGTAAGGAACTATCAATTCGTCAGTTGAGCACTCTGGTATGATGAAGGCGAGCGCTTGGATCGGGCACTTACCTTCCGCCGATACCTCGTGGTCCCACTAGTAGCCAACACCCCATTCTTAATACTACTAGTAGCAAGATGATTGAGCACCGTATGATTCGGCATCATCAGCACACTCGCATCATCCTTGTGCGGCATATTCCCGTTCAGGATACTCTTGCCCAGAAACATCGGCAGCGTGGGAGGCTGAGGAAGATGCTGCTCCACTCTCTTAGCGCGCTGGAGCCGCTCGTCTTCGGGGTTGTTGCTGTCGAGGTCCAGGAGGAAGGGGGGGATTGTGTTGGTGTATTTTGGGCGTGGGACGCGGTGGCGAGGTGTGGCGGTGGGTTTGGTGGGTTGCGCTTGTTGTTGGGGTGTTGGTGTTGGGAGGGGTTCCGAGGGAGCCTGGGATGGTTGGGACGGTTGTGACAGATTTGGGTCGACGGTCTCTTGGAGGGTGGATGGTAGATCCGCAGATGTCTCGGGTGCGCGCGCTTGAGTCCGAATGTCCAGAGGTCTCGCGGCTGGCTCTCCCGTTGCTGTCGCTTGGCCTGCGGTTAGAGCTGCTCCAGGTATCGGCATCGGCTCGGCAGGCGCAAGCGGTTTCGCGGCATCGGGTGGTAGAGGCGCCACTACTTCGATGTAGTTGACGAGGATGTTGGTGTAGTCCACAGTCGTAGGCAGGTCGTCTGATGTTATCATGTCGCCGCCGACCAGGAACTTGAGGTGATGCGTGCCCGGCTTGAGCTGCAGCGTCGCTGAAAAGCCTCCATGCTCCTTGTCCGGATGAAGCTTGAACTTGCGCTCCCAGTTGACGAAGGTACCGGTCACATAAACTTTGTCCGAGGGACCACCCTTCCATGCTATGGTCGTAGGTACCGTAGGCGCGAAAGACTGCGCTTCGCTAGTGAAGACATCCGTATCTCCAACCTCCTCATCATCCGCCGTCGTCGAGCTGAGCACACTCGACCTCCTCGGTATAACCCCATCAATCTCGCCATGATCCAGCGGCGAACTGATATCCTGCGGAGATATGATCGGTGACCCAGGCGTATGCACTTCTTCCTCAATAGGCAGGGGCAGTCTAGGCGGCCTGTCATATCGACTCGATTGCGGCGGTGGGTACGAAGCCTCCTCATTCGGCGGGCCAGAAGGCTCAAACACCTCCTTCTCATTCAGCCCGTCATTCTGCTGCGGCACATCCACCGGTCGCGACGCCGGCGATGTCGCGAACTTCTCCTGCTCGACGGAAGGCGGTGGTAGTGTTTGCGACCTCGAAGGCGGCCGCCTCGGGCTCTCTTTGCTCTCGCCCTGACCCATGCCCGTCGTATCCGAGCTCTCCTGCCGAAATCGCGGTGTCGCGGATGTTATCGATCTTGTCCGGGAGGATTGTGGGCTGTGCGACACGGTGACGGGTGAAGTGGAAGTGGAAGCGGTTGAGGTTGTCGGCAGGAGCGTTGCAGTTGGAGGGGTCGATTTGGTAGCATGTGAAATTCCCGCGCCCGTCCTCCGCGTCCTCGCACTCTCCCGTGAGACATCTCTTTCCCTTTCGCGAACAGCTTGTGGATGGATACCGCGAGAGTGAGGCGACTTCGGTTCTTGGGGTTCGTTGGAACTGTTACTATTTCCCATGTTCTAACCCTATCCGACCCCGTCTCCAACCTGAATAACCAAGCTTGACTTCTACTGTACGATCTATGGGTATTGATACGAGCGCATGACGCGGTGAGGTTGCACAAAGGAGTGGTGAAGCGAATGAGAGTGGAGCGATAGGGGTGCCGTCAGCCAACAAACATCTACAAGGCGTGACGAGAGAGGTAAGTAACTCTGCTGCGTGACATGTGGAGGAGAGAGAGGTGGGTGAGCTGCGGGGACCTTCCCTTGGCGACACTGGACAGGGATCGTGCATGTCGGGCCGAGGGTTTCCGTCGGTTGAAGAATCCGAAACGGCTCACATGCAAGACATCGCAAACAACCACACAAGCAACCGTGCCATGACAAGGCTGAAGCGGACAACCTTCGAGTGAAGGAGCCATGAGTGCGAGGATGGCGGACCAGGTCGACAAGCAGCGATGGAAGGCAGTTCTGGGACCGATATTCGCAGTACTGTGGGCGATCTGCTATCCCATTGGTCTCGCCGTCTACACTATCATCTCCTACGTGGCCTTCACCATACTCTACGTCTTGAAACTACTGTATCGACCAGTGGGCTTCTTGCTCCAGCCGTTCATCTATCTTGGACGCTTTCTCGTAGCCTGTTTACTGGCTCCTTTCCGGCTTCTGGTCAAATTCGAAGTACCTCTACCTCATCACTTCCTAAGTTGCAGCTAACAGCAAGTAGACGCTCTACATATACCTTGGCATAGCAGCCATCGTCGGCCTAGCGATCGGACTCGGCGTTGGCTATCTCTACGGCTCTCTGGCCGACATCCTCCGGTTGAACACGCCCAGCGACCAACCGCCTAGACGCACAGTCAAACAATACCGACAGTCTAAACGTGAGGAGAAGCGGAAGGCTGAAGGGCCGTCCTTTTCACCAGTTCCAGATGCAGCAGAGTACTTGGATGGAAGCACCTACATCAGTACGTCGGAATCCGCTCGCAACGCCAAGGGCAGGGGCAGGAGAGGCTTACTGAGCCATACGATCATGGAGGAGGTCGACTCGGACTACTGAAGTGCTTTATCCTTGCGAACTACCTTCTGGAACAAGCGGAGGCGGGCGCCCACTAGCGGACCGACCACGACGTGAGAATCATCGCTCCGAAGAAACCGATCGATCACGCTGACGTTTGATATAGATGCGGCAGTGACCTTGCAAGACTATTCCGCAGGAGCGCAGAGTGTCTTCATCCTCCATCGAGGTTCCAACAGCCAGAGCGATCGCCGTCTGCTCGAACGAGTTCGGACGAGAACAGTCAATCTGTGCCGCTGTACACAGCTACCAGCTACCCGATCATCTGCCGCAATCGAGCATTGTCTTCCTTCTCCTGCTCACTGAGCTTAGCGAGCACCCTCCGCTTTACCAGTACTCTAGTGTCATCGCTAGTAGTGTAAGTGCCCGTGGCTTTCTTATGCTTCGGCATCTTCCATGCGCCCCCGCCAGCGGGCTCGATATCCCACATGGCTACAATGGCTGCGGTATACAGCATCAACTGCTTGAACGCCAATGCGCGGCCTTTGCACATGCTGGAGCCGCCACCTGAATTTCCTGTTAGTCTCCTATATCGCTATGGTGATAGCTTCGACGACTTACCGTACGGCCGTATATCACCCATATCCGCCGTCTTACCCTTCCCGTTCCCATCACTCTTGATATGTCGATCCGCTTTCCAGACAGTAGGGTCCTCGAAGTACTTCGGATCCGTATTATGCAAGTCATGCGCCGCATGCGCATACTCGCCTTTCCGTAATAACCAACCTTGAGCATCCTTCTCCCGCGACTGCAACACAAAGTCCTCCTTGATGACTTTCAAGCTCCACGATGCGGCGTCGAGACGCAAGCACTCGACATAGCAGCTCTTTAGCAACGGGCAGTTGTTACACAGGCCCTCTACATCGAATTTCTCCAGTCGCGGCGGCTCGGGGATAAAGAAGTCGGATTCCGGCTCGACGGCTTGGACGTATGGCTCGATCTCCTCGCGTATCATTTCCAGTAACGTTTTGTCGGCGTAGATACGGTTGATCATCCAGAAGATCAGGGTATCTGAGTTGACGTTCGCGGCCCAGATCAGTGAGTGCTCGACAGCCGCCCGTGCCTTGATGCTGAAACCATGTTTGCGGTACACTACCATACGAGCCTTTACCAATGTCCCGACATCGTCCAGTGAACTCCACTTCGGACCTGGGTCTTCGCCATTGGCTTGTTTCTCCATCGCTTCATGGAAGGTGAAAAGTCTGTCAAGGATGCGCTTCCGCGCGATGTGCGCTCGTGTTACAGAAGGTATAGGCACCCAGCGCGACAAACCGGCGGCAAGAAGCAGGAACGCCTTATCGAGCGTCCAGATGTCGTCTAAAAAGGCTGGCTCCTGCTCCGACTCAGCGAAGTTGGCGAGGAAGTCCGAACCCATTATCGAGGGGTTGGCGGTATGTGCTGCAAAGTCTCTGATCAGAGGGAGGAGGCTGGCCTCTACGGCCGGTTCGCCGGAGGAGGTGGTAGTGATGTGGATATTGCTGGTCTTCTCCCATGGCATTTGGTCCACGGGACTGTCGTTTCCAGTGACGAGGTCTTTGATGCTGGTCTTGACAGCCTGAGCAGTTTTGCTCACTAGGTTACCGAGACTGGGCTCGCTGAGGAGGTACTTGTAGCACGCCATAATGTCTGGTAGGGCTGCGTCGTACTTTTCCAGCTCGTTCTTGGGGAAGCCGAAGACGAGAGCCATGATCCTGCGCGATACTTCTTCGGACCCGGCGACTTTTTCCTTCTGATTCAGTAGAGCCGCAGCCAGGCCAGGAGTGTACATGATATTGTGTGTCGAGCTCCCAAGCTTGAGCGAGAAGATGCCGTTCGTGTATTGGCTGCGTAAGCCCTGGACAAAGCTATCAACATCGTATACCATGTTCAGCATATGGCCGGCTATTGGCAGCCAGTAAGGCACCGCTGGGACTGTCTGAGCGCCATCGCGGTCGGTTGCTCGTGGGGCGGCATATTGACTGCTTACTGCTCGAGTTACGATCAGAAGCACGAATATTCCGATAGCGGCGAAGACGAGCGGGTTCTCGAAGTATTCGTGAATGGTACCTTGGACGGCATTTTGGTCTGGGTTGAAGTAGCGGTCGGCTGGGCCGGCGTTCCATGGGTGTGTGTCTGCCATGGCTCGAAGTTGCTTGGTACACGACGTTGTCGTTGTCGCTGTCTGTCACTCACGGTCGCAGGGCGTTCTCGAGACACTGGGATCCTCGGCCGCTTGAGCACCGCAAGCTTGTTTTGGAAACCTGCCAACTTCTCTTGACAGCGTTAAGACGCGTAGAAGACCTGGCGCGATAGGAGCTCCAGTAGCTCTTTGCCTGGGAGATATGGGCGGCGAGCTCTACTCTTGAGGAGCTCAGGCTATTGCGTTACCCCTAACCATCGCTATGATTCTTTTCCCAGGCCCTATCTTTGAGCTTTGCTACGTTGTTGATGGTCACATGCATCCGAGTGGCCCACTTTCAGCGCGCACGAGCCATTGCAGGGGTTTGGAGTGAGGACTGGTCCGATTGCGCACCTGTCGACGATACTGCGACCATGAACGAGATACAGGAGCTCGGATAGCTCGTAAGCTTATAGGATGTAGTTACAAAGCTGCAGGAAGGATTGTGCGAGGTGGCGGGCGGGGTGGATGCCTCGGTCAGCCTCTGTTGCGAACGATGGAAGTAATGTAAATCTTTACACCACGTTACTCGAGGTCTAAGCACACAATCTACCTTACTGAACTCTCTCGAAGATTGCGTTCAGGTTGCAAGTGTTGATGTTTTCTCGAGATACAACAAGATGGCAGCGCTCACAATCAACGACGAAGACATCTCTTCATTGTCAGGCAAGGTAGTCGTACTGACTGGCAAGGCTACCTCATCAATTCAATGAACTAATACCCATACTGACCGTCCATAGGGGGATCGGTAAGTCTGATGCACTGCCACTCCTGTTGGGAAGACAGCAGCGGCGACATTAGCCGCGAAACGAGCTGACACACCTGACATAGTCTGGTATCGGACTCGCAACGACCAAACTATTGCTGGAGCTCGGTGCCTCGGTCGTCTCCGGTGACCTCAACCCTGTGCCTATCGAGCATCCCCAGCTCAGCTTTGTCAAGACCAACGTCAAGAGCTGGTCAGATCTGAGTGCGCTCTTCGACCGTGCGAAGGAGCTGCATGGACGTGTAGACCATGCCTCCGCCAATGTATGTTCTCCAGTCGTCTTGACCGTATACTTGTTAAGCTTATCACGCATCCAGGCAGGTATCAGCGGTCGGTCCAACTATCTCGAGGAGAAACTCGACGAGGACGGCAAGCTCCTAGAGCCGTCTCACGAGACCATCGACATCAACCTCAAATCTGTAATCAACACCACAACCTTGGCAGTGCACCACATGCGGCACCAAGAGCCAGCAGGCGGGAGCATTGTGGCGACAGCTTCAGCGTCCAGCTTCCAGCGCTTTCGCATCGCAGACTACACCATAGCCAAACATGGCGTCTTGGGCTTGATCCGAGGTCTCACGCCTAACCTCAGCAAGGCAGGGCTCCCGATCCGTATCAACGGCATAGCGCCGAACTGGACAGTCACGGGCTTGGTGCCGCCAGGAATGATCGAGTCTGTCGGCCACCCTACGCAGGGACCGGAGGTTGTTGCGAGATCGGTGGCGTTGTTAATGGCGGATCAGTCGCGAGCGGGCCAGCTGATCTATTCGGACCAAGGCAAGTTCTGGGAGATAGAACAAAAGTTCCTGAAGACGGCTGCTGAGATAGTGGGGACCGAGCATGCAGATCAGATCGTGGCCAAGGTCGAGGACAAGCATGCTTTTACAGTAGGCGGGAAGTGAGTGTGGTTGGCTACGAAGAGTTTCTGAAAGTCAGCGTTTCCGTCATCTGTACTTGACGAAAGTCTATTGAGGCTCTCAGGCTGATCCAGTCTTTGTCGTCCTGTGAAGACACAGTTAGCTAGGCCGAGTACGACGTTCGAGGTGCTCGCCTGGTACACCACGCATGAGCAAAGCTTGTGTGCAGTAATGAACCGAAGCGCTGCGTTCATGTTTGGCGCTACGGTGCTGCTGCATCTGTAATGCCACCGCAGCATATTGGCCCGTTAGTCCCATCGATAAATGGCGCTGAGACGTGAGATCGATAGCTGGAGGCTATGAATCTTTGCGAAAAGCCTCATTTCACATTGACGTGCTACTCTTCAGCTATCCCATGTTGTCGTCCTCGAATGCATGCCATCTCCGCCTTGCTAACGCCATAAGCCCATGCTCTCACTCCATCATGCAGCTC
>JAKLLW010001445.1:0-15054 GCA_022814695.1 Neocatenulostroma microsporum
GCCTTAGCAGCCACTTCACGCTCGAGATTCTTCTCAAGCGCGCCCATCTTCTCCTTGATATCTGCTAGCTTCGCCTGACTGTGCGGATCCAGGGAAGGGGCTAGGTACAAGCAGTCTCGCTTGAAGCGCACACAGTTCGTACATGGTGCCTGAGAGGAAGATTAGTGATGGTCATCAACGAACCATGGGATGATGGTTCGAGCTACCTGCTTATCACACTTAAGCTTCCGTCTTCGACACTCCAGACAAGATGTGATGAGTCTGTTCCGTCTTCGGACCCGCGGGATCGAGTGCCTGCCATCCGAAGGCGATGTCGAGTCCCTCAATGCTGACAGAGTAGGATTTGCGGTCGCATCGGATGACTTTCGCTCGCCGGGTGCTCCTGGCGCACTCTGTATCGAAGTGTACATCCAAGAGTCGGCCATGTCAGACCAGGAGCGGGCTACGCCAGCACTTACGGCCGAATCGTAGGGCTGCAGTAGGTTGGTGGCCGAACGAGAGTAAGTCTTTGCTCAGCACCTCCGTCTGCTTAACTATGCGATTTCTGTTATGCTCAGGCAGACGCATTCATCTCCAGAAGGACACCTTGCTATGCCGATCGGTCAAAGGACCGTCCGCGCCGCGGTCCAGGTCTTCAGCAGAGGCGGTTCGATGTTGGGACGGGATGCGAATGCGACTTTTCGGCTGGGCTTCTGTCTTTGTATCGTGACCACAGTACCACAGATTACTTCAACCCAGGTATTCAATGGGTGTCAAGAATCGTTACTCATCATCTTTCCATGAAGATGTCTTCGGCCGAACGACGATGTCGCTGGCGTCCCACAGCGCTCGGTAAGAAACTTAGTCAGCGAAGAGGATGCACATCCCTGTCGTGCCACGTGAGGAACGGTTAAAAAGCACGTGTTACAATCGATGATCTTAGTGCAGGTGCGGTGATTGAAAACATGGCCAGCTTGGGCGTTTCCTGCTAATAGTCGTGGCATTACTCTGCACATTTAAGTCTAGTTATGTACGCCCCACCGCCCAACCTCCTCCATAGCCCCCTTCTCCCCCTCCGCCAGCCTACCCGTCTGATCCCGCAACGCACCCGCAACACATCGCCACCCATCTCTCCCACCACCATGCCTAAGCACTTCTTCGCGGAAAAGATGTCCTGCCTCGGGATCCACAGCACCACCCTGCGTCCGCTGAAAGACATCTCTCCAGATCTTCCCCGAAATTGCGCGATCGAAAAGATAGCTGTAGTACGTTGCGCCATACCCAAACAAGTGCCCGAAGAAGCCTTGCCAGCTCGTTCCAGCGGGTTCAGGGACAAGACTGTAGCGGTTCCAGACATCGTGGTGTACGCTCGTGCTGTCTCTGCCTTTACCGTCTTCGCGCCAGGCAAGTGGGAGAGAAGAGTGGTATTGCTGATCGAGCATGCCGAGGAGGACTTGGCTTTCGATCTCCTGCCCTTGCATCCGCTTCTCGACCTGCATCCTCTCGCGAACTCGCTCCGGGTCGAGCTGTGCGCCTGTCTCCCAGTGGCGTGCGTAGAGTGCAAGGACTTCGGGAGCCGAAGCGAAGTTCTCCATCAGCACAGATGGCAACTCCGCGAAGTCAGTAGCGCATCGAGTGCCGCTGACATTCTGCAAAGCAGTACGGCCACAGATAGAATGTAGCGCGTGCCCCATCTCATGAAACAGCGTCGTCAGCTCGCGGAACGTCAACAGTGTCGGCCTCTGCGGCCCACTAGAACTTGGCGGAGGCAAGGAAAAGTCGCATATCAAAGCAATCGTCGGAAGCTGATACAACGCATTTCCATCCCTCCTATTATAATTCGTAGCCAACCCATCATTAGCAGCTTCCTGCGCCGTAGCGAATAAACTCCCACTGCCGGATCCAGAGAGCTCGGCAGCTTCCGCCATCTCCTCCTCATTGATGCGTCTTGAGCACCGGAGAGTGAAGTGCGCTGGATTCTCGCTCTTGCCTTGGCGCTCAAAGAGGTCGCAGTAGATGACTGCTATGTGGCCTTCATGGTCGTCTACGACGTCTAGGCGACGGACGTCTGGGTTCCATGTCTCGCCTGGCAGTGTCTCGCGAGGCACGAGGCGGATGCCGTATAGGCGGTGAAAGAGGCGGGAGAGTCCTTGCATGACTGTACCTAGCGAGAAGTATGCGGATAGGAAGTCTGGTGCGCGGGCTTTAGAGCGCATAGAGGACATGAGTTGAGTGGTGTAGTAGTCTCGATCCCAGGCATTGAGATCAGCTGGGAAGTTACCAGCACGTGCGTCTGACTTCTTGAGGTCCAGGAGCTCCTTAAGCTCTGCTTTCGCTCGAGGCGCGTTATCTTTCGCTAGTGCATCAAGGAAGGACGTCACGGCTTCCGGAGTCTTGGCCATCTTATTGTTCAAGGTCATGTGCGCGAAGCTCTCGAAGCCACTTAGCTTCGCCAGTTCTGCCCTTCGCTTTAACAACTGCTCCAGCCGCTGGAGGTTGGCTTGCGAAGACGTTCTGTTCGCCATGTAGACCTCTCGTCTCGTCTCCGGATCTTCCACAGTCCGAAGGGCGAGCATAGCGGGCATACCGACCGTCGGTAACGAGACGTTGCCCCATCGCGTCAACTGGCGTACGAAGACAGGATCCATGCCTTTCAGCCTACTGCTCTCAAAGCTCAAAGTGTTCTGTTCCGCAGCCATGTTCTCCACAAAGTCGTTCCCGACTTCTGCTATTTCGTTCGATAGCTCTACAAAGGCTTGTCGATCCGTGTCTGGCAGGTCGATTGCCGAGTTCGAGAAGTCCTTCAGCAGGATGCCAGCTACTGTCCTCTCTTCTTCACTCCATGAGTTGTATACCTCCGGCGTGTCCACGGCTTTCTTTAATTGGTCGTTCAGCCCAGTCGTGGTATTGAGAACATTCATGTACTCGAACATCGAAGCGTATGCTTGTGTAGCAGCCATCTGGATCTTCCTATCCGGATGCACAGAGCGAACAAAGTCGCTCAAGTCTATCACGCGACATAGTAGGTCGCTCAGTCTGTCCAGATCTCTCGCCACTCTTCGCAGTCCTTCGACATTCTGATATGAGAGCACGTTCGCGACAATCCTCTTGCACTTCTGCAATGTCACATTGGCGAACTCTTGGAAGCCTTCTGGTCGCGTGAGATATCGGTTCTGGAACAAGCCTGCGTTCTTCCCTCCGTACTGGTACTTCCTCTTTTCGGAGAAGGCATTCCATTGCTTATTGTCGTCGAATATCTCGCGTAAAAGTCTGTCATCGGCCGCTATATTGGGATTCGTCTTCGAAACAGGCCGAAAGTCGTCTGCTACTTGCGCAGCAGCAGCAGCGCCTTTGGTGTTGCTGGAGGTGACGAGACATCGCTTCGCGACTCGTTGTTGATGTCGCGCGCATTGCGGACAAGTCCAAGCCTGCCGCTGTAGTCGCTTGAGCATTTCTCGATTGATGAGATGGAACAGAAACACTCGAGGGATCGCGGCATGTGAATGCCATCCTCGGAGGCAACATCGGGCCGGAACCGCTTGCCGGTTGCCGAAGTTGGGAAGCTCTTGCGAAGTGAAGCTCAACTTTTGAGACGCAACGCGATCTGCCATTGAGCGTGCCATATCGCCCACATGGCCTTCCAACCGCTGCTACGGCAGGTATGTGATGCTCATAACTCTGTATGGATGTTGCGCTGACCAGCGACAGCATATCCTGCCCCTAGCCGGCCTCACGGCAGGCCTTGTCCTCCTTCCCAAAACCTCCGTCTACGCCGAAGAGCCTCCCATGGATCCAATCAAGGAGCTCGTATGATTACACACGTAAAGATGAGGGAGACCGATAGCTAATATACACTCAGCGCATGCGGAAACCAATCTACGACACCCCAACGAGCGAACCGTCCGCGCGCGAGATCTCCTTGACCACACCACCTCCCGCCTCTGGCCTAACGCACACACCTCAAGAAGACGATGCGGCCAAACAACCCCGAAGACCGACACCCACAGACCGTTTGGCCTCCGAAATCAGGCGCGGTCGGCTCTTCCTACACGGCTGGGCGGTGGGAGCAGAGGACGCGGTGAACGGTGGCATGGACCGCTTCATGTCCGCCGAGCACACCTTCACCTCTACCATCGCTTCCCTAGCGCCGCCAAAGGAGTCGAACGAGCAACTTCTACCTGGCTCAGTCTACGTCCTGGTAGCGGCAATGGCTGGAAGCATTATCAGCCGAAACAGGAACATCCTTATTCGATTCGTTACGCCGATCATTACCGGTGTGACCACCGCCAACTACGTCGTGCCAAGAACGACGGAGAACGTGGGCAACTTGGTCTGGGACTTTGAGAAGAGGTATCCGGTGGTCGGAGACAACCACTTGCGAATAAGCCAGGGCGTGAGGCATTTCATCGAGACTGGCAAAGCGCATAGTCAGATGGGTCTAGCAATGGCTGAGGAGAGGGTGCAGGGCGTGAGGGAATCAGTGGAAGGTTGGGTCAAGAAGGGGCGGTAAACAATAGCGCCCAGGCAGCGGTGAGACGAGATGGTGTACGTTATTGACCCGAGTAGACCTGGTTCCACCAAGCTTGTTCGCGACATATACAGAAGCCTCTCTGCGAATTCAGGAAAGCTGTTCATTGTTTGCGGCATCATCATGTGCTTTAGGTCCACTCAGTGTTCCTATCCGCTACTACTGACCACATTCAGATGTCAAGACGCAAGCACCAGCAAGGCTGCATACGCCACTTCACCAAGTATCTCAAAACAGGCACCTTCCATCGCAGAAGTCGAGCAACGAAGCGGGATCCGCCTGCGAGCTTCCTCTCCTTACCTCGTGAGCTCAGAGACCAGATCTACCACTTGCTCATCCCCAACCAAAAGATTATCCGCATAGATATCCACAAGGATGGCAGTTTCGGGCTCAAAGACTGCGGAATGCAGATCGCAAGGCACATTGAGAACATTGCCCAAATGTGCCCACTGGTGGTCGGAGAGGCGAAAGATTTCTTCTGCGCGCACAACTCTTTCCGACTTCGTTTTCCGATATCTTCCAAGGGTGTACGTGGGCAGTCGTGTGGACGGACATTCGATTTAGATCGAATCAAGCACCTGACGCTCCATGGGGAGCTACAGAAGGTGGAAAAAGACACAGACAGTGACAGCGTGCCCAGCTCGCCCACGGCACGCCCATTGCTGCCCAGCAAGGATAACAAGGTGTCTTTCGCAAAGCACTACCGCCAGATAGTGCGTGAGCGTGTTCCTATCGAGCTGATTGACTTTAGCCCCTCCCCTCCTCCTCCTCGCGCAGCTGTGAAGATCAGTCTTCGGGACGATGCTGGGCGGTTCGAGCTGGACTGGACTATCTCCGGGCAGATGAGTGCGTACGAGATGTTGTCTCTGAAGGAGAGGTTTCGGGAAGGCGTTGAGAGGGCTTTCAGTGTGAAAGGAGTAGGGGAAGGGTTGAATGTGAAGGATTTGGAGTACTTTGCTACGTTATGGTGGATCTGACTGATGAGAGTATCCTGAATCCGGCCCTTACTCAGAGGCCTGTTAAACCATACATCACACAAGTCTCAAATCGACGTCTGCTCACTCTGCGATCTCCCGTCTTTGCCGTGTTGAGCCTGAGGCAGCAGAGACCTCCGCGGCCAATTCTGCGGCAGCTTCCCGCGTTTAGCGAATCCCTCACTCTCTATAAAATTTTCCTCTTCCTCACCCTCCTCTTCTTGTCAGTAGCTCTCTTTGCCTTTTGGCTTAGGTATGTACCCTCCACCCCCAAGCCCTTCTTGCAACATGACAACGCTAATACATCGCAGATCAAGTGTAGTATCTGTTCTTTTCAGTTTAATCTCTGAAACGAGGCTACGGCCTCTTCAAGATTAATCTTATTTTTGCAACCAGTCCGTGGGCCGCTGAGCTTGCTCATGTCCATGGGCACCGTGTCGCTGGTATTGCACTGCCTCCAGCTGACGCGAACACACTTTTCATCATGCTCTTTGCTTCGGCGAGGTCTTGGAGAAGAGTTTTTTTCACGACTACATGCGGCAGGCCGGCACTTCACACTCACAGGCAAACCCCTTCACTAGGTGGAGGTGATCCCCATCTGCGACACCACGGACGACACCACCGATATTGCGAGGAAGAGTGTGGAAGCTGGTGGTTCACGCGGCAGAGTATGGAAGGCTTGTGACCGACCGGTTTCTCGACCCCTCTACTGGCGAGAGAAAACTCTTTCCGAAGTTCTTCGCTGCAATGGACGACGACTGTTGGATTGTTTGTCCTTACATCCCGTCAAAGAGGGTAGCAAACCCCGTGTGGGCGTATATAGCCCACTCCTCCCACATGGTTGGGAGGGTATGCACTTTCGTCATCAACGACGATGTTGCTCAGCAAGCGCTGCGTGGCGAGTGAGAGACATGTACTGGGTGTCTGTGTACACAAATCTCCCGCCCTCATTGGCGCCCCAAAGCAACCATGGAGCTGGCCATTGAGTGCCAGACTGTGGGGCCTATTCTACTGGACTGTAAACTGCTTACTTGCTACGCATGCTGTGGATACAACCTATGATGCCTGGATGGCCTGACTATCAACTTGTCCGTGGAACGGGATGCAGGACGGTTGTTCAGCGATTCCACGGATTCGTTTGCAGAGGGTAAGAACAGCTCGCCTGGTGCGCCAAGTCTGTACAGGAAGCGTTGCGCTTTACATCTATATCATATCATTTACAGCATGGCCAGTGGCGTCTCGCAGCATAGAACGCGGCGTCCGAAGCTTTGATCCCGATCTTGCGCCGCAGATAACATTCGACTCGTGACACCAGCCTTCAGCACGTCGGCGGATACTGCACCGCATCCTTAATACTCCTCTTCACTCCCTCCGCATCAACGCTAACTACATACTGCACCTTCTGAAGACTCTGCGCCCTCGGCGCCAAAGCACTTTGGTAAGCATGGATGTTGCCGTAGTTTGGCGAGGCCCAGGCCGTGTCGACATCAACATAGAAGTCCGTGCTGTTGGTGATGAGACTAGGGTCCAACATAATCGCCGCAGCCGTTTCGTCCCAGAAGGGGAAGAGGGTACCGTAGTAGTTGTACATCAACTCTGAGTAAGGCGTCTTCACCTGATAGGTCTCATTGAGGAAAGATTGGGTGCTCATGATCTGGTTCGCGGCGTTTCCTACGAGAGTGATATTGGGAAAGGGGGCTGTGAGCGCGATTTTGGAGCCTTCGGGGTCGATCATGAGGTTTATGTCGGACTGGAGGTCGGCTTGCAGGACGGAGCCGGTGGTTTGGAGGACGTTGACGTCGATGTAGCCGCCCATTACTACTAGTTGTTTGCAATTGCGGGCGAAGGTGGAGTCCAGCCTGATGGCTAAGGCGACGTTGGTGAGGGCGCCGGAAGTGAAGATAGTGATTTCGCCGGGATATTTGCGGACTTGTTGGACCATGAACTCTGCGGCTGAAATGTCGGAGGCGAAGGTTGTGTTTGGGTAGCCTTCCTTAAACGCGCTCCGGGATACTCTGGAAGGGTCGCCGGATGTAGGGTCATTGCCCAGAGCTTCGTTCGTGAGGTTCTCGTTGGCGAAGGCGCCTTGCCAGGCGAGGTCGCCATGCACCAGCTCCCATGCCTGGAATAATCTTGGCTGGTTAAGAAGAGGGTAGTCGCTGCCTTTGTAGACTGGGATGCAGCTGCTCAAGTTGCCAATCTCCAGTAATGCCAGAGCGTGGAGGCCACATTGCAAGGCCCAAGAGTCTGCGGTATCCGAGACGAGGCCTAGCACATCCCAGCCGGCTTTGCCTGCTTGGAGGAACTTGATAAAACCTGTGGTGCTCCAGTCATCGTCGAGGATTACTTTTGGTGCGGTGGTTGAGGTGGTGTTGTTCGCTCCATGTGCGAGCTGGGCAGCAGTGGCTAGAGCCAGACAGAGGGGACGGAAGAGCATGGTGACGGTCAGGAAAACAAAGTACAGAGATGCTGTTCGTTATGCGAAAACCCATACTTGTACTCACCGCGCTTTTTATCAATGGCAGCCAAGCGGCGATGTCATTGCGGAGTGTAACTTCAAAGCAGGAACGTCGGCTCCGACCGACGTCGATCAACAATCTTCCTTATCAGTGAGGATCTCTAGTGCTCCATCTTGTAGAAGAAGTATGGATTGTTCGTATACAGCCTGACGCTTGGGCGCGTTCTGACAGAGAAAATGTTGCTGGGATGCGCTGATGAGTTCGCGACTTCGCGTCTATGCGCGTGTCGAGCCGAAACAGCTCCAGCCACCACCAGCCTCGCCCAAAGCGCGAAGACGTCAATCCTTGCGGATCTCGCACCTCTCACTCTTCTCACTCGCACCTGTCTTCATCATTGTCTAGCGTTTTTGTACAGCATCCTCGTCGTCGCCAACTCGCAAGCTGAAGTGTCGAAGGAAAGAAAGAGCTCGTCTTCATCGCATCACAGCTCTCGGCCCGCACTGCGCTCCGCCCCCACAATCGCACACTGCAGCATCACGACTTCGTGTCGTTCGCCCATTGACCACTTCCTCCGGGTGTCGTCCCCAACGCCCACCGCCCGCTGGTTGGGCCTCGGTGCAGCGACATAGCACAGCTGTTACAGACAGCAGCTCATCGAGACTATACATAAGCTCACAGCAGCACACACCAACCCTCGAACGACTCCGGCGCATCGCAAGCCTTGAAGACGCCGGTACCCGCAACGTTCGCACCACCACAAATACACGGAGACGGATAGCCACATCCATACCACGCACCACGCGAGCACTGCATCGCTCTCGCAGCCTTATACCACCCTCGACGTCACCTCTTCACACCGCCGCCTCCTCTTCCCTCCCCATCTAAGGCCTTCCGGCCTCTCACATAGCAACCACGGCCAAATCCTACTCCTCCGACTCAGAAATGGCGCGCTCCAGCGTCTCCCGGACGCGAGTAGTCGTCCAGCAATCCTACTACTGGCCCGATCAACAACTCAACTTCTGGATCATCATAATGCTCGTCACTGGAGGCGTCTTGATCGGAGTGTTCGCGAGCTTCTTGCAGGATCAGCAGCGGTTTGGGTTGGGCATACCTTGGTGAGTCTACCTATCATATTGTCAAGATGGGAGGACTGTGGGGTTGGAATTGGTATACTGACTTGTCTGGATGTATAGGATCATGCCCTACGGAATAACAGTCGGCGCCCTAACAATAATCTTCGTCTGGATCATGCTCATCCTCATCTACCAACGCCGCCTTCTCCCGGGAGTCGTCATGATCGGCTCCTTCATCCTCTTAGTCCTCTACATTACCGGCATCATCGAGACAGCCCTCCAACTCTTCCAACACACTACTTCAATAACTGGGAATTGCGGGCGACTGCAGGCACCTAGTCAGGGGTTGTCAATAGAAATGCTGGCGTATTTGGAGCTGAATAGTATTTGTCAGAGCTGGGATGCCGTTTTCGCCTTTTGGATCGTTGGGGCCGTGTTTTTGCTTTGGATGATTATACTGGGTGGGCAGGTTGCTAGGGGTGGGAGGGGAGAATGAGAATGAGAGGTGACGTCGTGGAAGAGCAAGAGGGTTGCTGTATGTTGATACTCGGATACAATGGAAGAGTGATTATTACGATGGAACGTGTAAATGGCATGGGACGGAGGGGATGGGAGCGGCATTTCAACGGCGTTCACTGGGTTGATACCACTGTTTCGCTGCACATGCACAGATACCAAGCGAAATGAATCGCACCTTTTTCACACTTCATCGAGCTCATTCATCGCCCGACCTTATGGACTCGCTCACCAGGCCAGCATTAGATGCCAGACTGCTCGCATCAGGCCACTCCAACGGTCTGTAACCATACACCACCAGGCACGAAGAAGACTACGGTGTCTACTGCATGTAGCGCCACCTCCCCGGGGTACTCCTTGATGTACTGCAAAATTTCGGCCGGCAGGTCCGCAAAGTCAACAGCACGCACGAAAAGGTCACGACCAGCGTGGAGACGATTCTGTATGCCTCACAGTCCACGTAGTCGCATATTAGTAGTTCACGTGGAGATGAGATTGAGATCAAATTTTGGTTTCGGCATGCCAGAAGTCTGACATGCCTTATTTTTTTGGATTTTGTTTTATGTATTTCCTTGCCCATAACGCCCGAGCAAAAGCTCAACGCCTATATATATCAAATCACTGCTATGCTTACCCCACTACTCATATCCTACACTCTCATCCTTCATGAAGTTGTGTCATGATTTGCCGATCATCTAGCCAAGAAGGCCAGCGACGACGAGAGCAATCGCAGCTGCTGCGAAGGCGATGATCACCTCAGCATCTGGACTCACTGCCGCACCAGTCAGTGGTGCGCTGGTGTCAAACGTGCGTGGTATCATTCTCCCACTTACGAATGGCAGTGCAGTTGTGCTGGAAGGCATGCATGAGGTTGTGTTCGTGCCATTGCCATTGCCATGGTGGTGAGTTGTGTTGTGGCCATGGTGGTGGTGACGATGGCCGTGGTGAGTGCCGTGTGACGCTGTGGCGTTGCTGCTGACCGTGACGGTGCCGTTGTTGCTCTCCGTCACATTCTCGCTGGCGTAGCGCGCAGCGATGTCGATCTTCGGGAAGTCAACAACGCCGCGTGTCTCGCCGCAGAAAGTGATGTCCTCAACAATTCGAAGCGTCTGCAGGGACTTCGAGACGTCACAGCCTGAGCCGGAGAACTTGGCGAGAGGAGTCTGCGTCCAGCTCGAGGGATTTGGCTTGCCGGCCGCGAGGTCGGCAGGAAGCACAGAACGGTTGAAGAGGTAGACCGAGACACCAGCCTCAGTCCAGGTCGTGACGTAGATGCCGCCGGACTGGTTGTTGAAGCCTGAACCTGCGGTTGCCATGGGTGTAGTTGAGTTGGGTGCCTGGATTGAGCAGCCTGTGCTGCCGGACTCGGCATTGCAGTCAGCGTTCTGGAGCTGACCTTGGAACGCAGTCGTGGTGTTGTCGACTGTACAACCTGGTGCGGTGTGCAGAGTCATCGAGTTGAAACGTGTCTCGTGAACCGACTCGTAGATGTCGATCTCACCACCCGCTGCGGGCCACACCTGTGCAGCGGTGTCGTAGTCGCCGAGCATCCATAGCGCCGGCCAAGTGCCGTAGCCGGTGGGTGCGTGGACAACATCCATGGTGATTACCGACCCAATCTCGAACGTCAAGTGAGACGTCAACCGAACCGAATCACGGTTCGTGACGTTGTCCTTGAAGTTCACACCGATGTAGGCGTTGGTGCTGTTCGTGATCTGATTGTCGATGTAGCCAAGATACCCCTGCTCAGCGGCGTATTGCTGGCCAACGTAGCGAACATTGCCGTTCGTTGGGTCGCCGCCTGTGAAGCCGTTGAAGCCGGAGAAGAAGTTGGTACCGGAGTAGTCAGCCACCAAGCTGTAGTTGCTGCTTGATGGCGCCGAAGAGTACGACGAGAGCGTAGCCGATGCTGTCCATGTGGGTGCAGTCATCGCTGCTCGAGGGAAGACCGCTGCGCCGAGCGCGGTGCAGAGGGCGAACGATGTCAACATCTTTGTGGCCTTGGTTGATGCTGTGAAGATGTTGAGAGGAGCCAGGGTTGCTGTCTCAGTGGTATTCGATGCGGTGTTGATGGTTTCTTGCTTGTTGATTGGTTGTGTGCCGCGCTTTGATAACTATCCAGTAGGTATCGTATCGCAGTATGTTCTCGTGTGTGTGGGTGTCGAAAGGATGTTTCTGGTCGATGGCCAGCAGTAGTACTTAAGCAAAGTTGACAATTTTGGATACAATGTAGAACACTCAAAAGTGACACACAATGCCCTTGTTTCGCGGAAGGGTGAGGGTGTTGCCACAAAGAAACACCTCATGATGAAGCCTCGCTTTGTGTCGGTATACCATAGTGAATGGGGACAAAGAGCACCGTCCTTCGTGGTGTTCTAGTATACCATAGTGAACGAAGACAAAGGACTCTGTTCTTCGTGAATAGAGACAAGGAAAGAGATACTGGGGAGTGTCGGTGGAGGTGTTGGTGAGACTTGGGAGCAAGATTGTAGTATAGAAACGTCATGAAACGCTGCGCTGGCATCGGCTATAACAAAGGTCAGGATGGTGTCTCACACCGCTTGCCACCACAATCAGTGTAAAGGCATACAAACATCTGCCCTCTTGCTGGGCTTCTGTGACTCTCGTTGTTGAAGAGTGAAATGGTGGGTTCGGAGAGTGATGCTTTATCACCAGCACTTCATGGGTCACCGCCATGCAGATGCTATGCTCGCATCAGCTGGACAAAAGTATGAATAACTGCCTCACCACGCTTGTTTAGCAAACAACATGGTAACATGCAAACTTCGCTAAGCCGAAAATCACATCCTGCCTTCTTGCTGAGCTTCCCGGACTTGTTCGAAGACCTGGATCATGCGTTAGCGCCAATCTCACTCTACCAGAACACGAAATAGACAAACTTACCTTCAACAGCTTACTCCTCGCCCCCTTCGCAGCCACACCCCTCTTCTCAAGCCCCTCATCATCAAGCTGCACCATATCCTGCCACCTCATATCCTTCAAATTATCCGTGTACTTGTGTAATCTCAGCGTCCTTAGCCAGTTCGGGATATCCTTCAACAAGTGCGGGTCAAGCGGGTCTTCCGGCGGCTTCGAGCTGCCTCTCCTCCCACGCGGTGACCGACCTCTAGCGATCTCTGATGCATCTGACAAGTACCCTTCACCACCGCCCATACCCATACCGCCCATGCCGAAACCTGCATTGCCCATGTTCATACCCGCGAGACCGTTGTTCAATGCGTTCATCTGCGACCCGTCGAAAGTGGATAGGAAGCCGTTGCTTTGTTGCATTGGCATGCCGCCCATGCCTTGACCCATGCCGCCGGGGCCGGTGATGGCGATACCGGGTGAGCTTGGCCGCGAGCGACGTCCTTGCATTGCCGCGATTTGTTGTTGTTGTAGTGCCGCTGCTTGCTGAGGCGACAAGACCTGACCGTACTCGTTCGTCATGAGGATATTCGATGGTATGCCCGGAGACATTGGCTGCTGGCCACCAGGTTGACCTTCGCTAGACCGCGCTCGCCTGTACTTCCGCACATCATCTAGTTGTATGCGATTGTTGACCGTAGATAGAGCAGCAAGCTTCATGGCTGTAGCGTTTGCCACCATGTCGGCCTGGTTTGCACTTTGCTGCGTATTGAAGTTTGGTACCATTGGCGTGTTCATAGCGGATGCCCAGCTTCCGCCAGGTGCGTAAGGTGAGAAGAGCGGCATGCTGCCTTGGTTGCTGTCGTTCGTGCCAATCGTAGTGTTCTGGATGTTGCCGCTGTCACTTGCGAGCGGGAAAGGGCGTGGAGAGCGTAGACCTGCAGACGGAGGAGGAGCTTGGCTCACGCCGAATTGCCCCATAGGTGTCTGTGCTGCTTGCTGGCCCGAGGCGGACTTTGGCCTGCCGATGGGTGGCTGGTTCTCTGCGGCAGAGCTTGAGCCTGTGTTGCGCCATGGTCCAGCTGGTATACCGCCATTCCTCTTCTGTGACTCGTCCTCTGGTGCGGAAATAGTAGGCGCCGCAAATGACAAGCGATCTCCTACAGCACTGTTACGGTTCGACATAGGTGCAGTACCCGTCGTCTTCTGGAACTCCGCCTTCTGATCCTCAATCGCATTCGCCGCATCCGGAAACATAGACTTGATGGTATTCGGGTCCAACCCAGAGTTGCGTTTTGCGCCGGGTGAAGGCGGAGGCTTGCTGCCAAACCCCATCGACCCCCTTGAACCTGCCACATTCAGCCTACTCATCGCATCGTTCATTCTCGACGACATTGGATCCTTCTCATTGAACGCAGCAGGTGACAGTACGCCAGACATAGGGTGGCTCTTGGCCATCTGCTGCAGCACCTGGATGAAGAAGCGGATCTGCACCTGTGTCGTCTGCTGCAGAAGCGCGTACAGAGCAGCTGTCCTCTCCGGCTCACTGAGCACCCTGAACCACTGCTCGATAGCACTCAGCTCGTCCTTGAAGTCCTGGTCGAGTGTAGCTGCCGCCATCTCTTCAAGTGTAGTCTCGTACTGATCGATATCCGCTATCCATTGTTGAGCCGCCTTTTCCGCCGCGTCGTCCGGGTTGCCGGTGTTGGCGCTTTGTTGGAATTGGTTTAGGTAGACCTCAGAGGCTGGGCGGATACCGCGGTTGGAGAGAGGGGAGCTGGCGGAGAAGGCTCCCATGTCTGCTGAGGCTCGTAGCTGGTGGCCAGAGCTAAGCCCCGTGCGAGGCGGGCGAAGTGTAGAGCTGGACGCCGCTGGCGTGCTGTTGCGGTCGCCGATAATGTTGCTGGCCGACATTGTTGCTTCGGCTTGCGGTACGAGGGAGATGGTGTCTTAGGGGTTCGTAGGCGAGGTGGTTGAGTACGATAGATGACACGCCGAATAAACCCGCAGACCGGCTGACCTCAAGGGCGTTCAACGAGCAAAGTGAGGTTATGCGTATGCGTGTGGTTGCAGCAGCATCAGAAGCGCGAAGCAACCTCCGTGTGATATAAGCTTTAGCTTCGTGTGACCGTCGCGTGATAGGCCCTTTGTGGTACCTGACCGTCAGTCCAACAGTGACTCCAACAATAGTGTGACCGGAAAAAGATGCGAGAATGCTGTTGCAACGAAGGACTGGTCTTTGTGCGTTTGGAGTTTGAACTATAGAGTTTGGAGACAAAGACAAAGCGAAAAGGGTGCGGAATGCACGCGATTGATTGGTCAATGCTTCAGAAACTCGGCTATTCTTCAAGGAAGCTGACCACCAGTGCTGACCTCTCGAATGGCACCGCAACGATGGGTCTTTCGGAAGGCGAAGTGAGAAACATCGTTCACATGCGCTATCGAAACGCTACGCCAGTGATGAAGCCAGCTATCCAAATACCATCCCCGGAAACGCCGACGCTTCGTGACCGCACATCATACCCAGGGATCCACCAATGCAAAGCGAAAGCAATACGAGACCGGGTCAGCATCCATATCTACCTTCATTCGCCTCTGAACAGCATCATCTAGCGGCCTGCTTCCTCCTCATACCCTCCAACTTCCTTACAAGCGTC
>JAKLLW010001446.1:0-15031 GCA_022814695.1 Neocatenulostroma microsporum
CATCGCTCGAGATCTTGGTTGCAAAACTGCAATTGCGTGGAGGATCTGAAGATGTCTCAAGATGGAGGTGAGGTTGATGTGAGAAGGGCGAATCTGTCCGCACTTGCAACGTCAAAGGGCCTACGCTAAACCTCGCGTCGTATCCGCGGGCTGTTTGCGAGCCGACGCCTCGCATTCAGTGCTGAACATACTCTCTAACAATGGATTTCGATGACGGTCTAGACACAGATGGCGCTTCGCACGAAGCTACTTATGAGCACTGCATCCCCTCCGCTCATGGCTGCATTCCTCCCCTACTCATACCTCACCAAAGTCCGACTGTCGATACAGCATCGGCATGACTAACCGCGCAACATTCCTGGTATTCGGCGGCACCGGTGGGACAGGCAGGCACTTCATCCACCAGGCCCTCGAAGATGGTCACAAAGTCAGAGCACTAGTCAGAACGCCAGAGAAGCTTCCCAACGAAGTTCGAGACAACACAAGCTTCGAGATGTGGCAAGGCTCCATCACGGATGACAGCCTTGACACCAACAAACTTGTAGCTGGAGTAGACTACGTCGTCGCACTGCTTGGAGATGTAAACGCCCAAAAGCACGCCAAGATCAACACAGTCTTCGTGAAGAAGCTTGTTCCATCCATGCGCCAACACAACGTTCGTCGCTTTCTTTACCAGGCCGGAGGACTGAGCAAGCCATACCAGGGGCAGCTCTCGTGGAGCCTCTGGACGCTGCGGTATACGCTCGCTCGCGGCTACGCTGGACAGCACGAGGACAACGAAGCTGTGAACGAGTACTTGGCGACGGAAGCGATGGATATCGAGTGGATCATTCATCGCGCGGGTATTGGTGGAGATGAGCCATCGAAGGGTGTATTGGAGCGATCGGAGACCCAGTTCAGCGTGGCGACCTTCAAGGACTGCGCCGCTTACAACTATCGCACCATCATGGACCCAACGGCCATTCATACCTGCGAGCTCAGTCATTATGCCGAGGAATGAAAGAAGTGGTGCCGTGTGAACCTGCAGGGTGCAGCTGGGCTGTGACGGTTCATCGTATCACAGGGCTTAATCGATTGCAAGTGTACTGTACCATATATCCTTTGTACGCATGGTGGTCTCCGCTGAAGCTCGGCCTGCCTCGCCCTCATGCCGTGACAGCGAAATGTTGCTTGAGCCCGCGTTTTAGCCCGTCGGGGCTGGAGCTCACCCTTTGCTATCATCTTCGTACAGGCTTACTGGCAAAGGGTATTGGCGGCGGCTCTTCTGCCACGGGGTGCGCTTCACTATTCCCAACATCATTACCCGGAAGTTCCAGTATATGATGAGGCGGATCCGCATTCATCTCCGCCGGTTTCGACTGCCCATGTAGCTCGTGGCGAACATTAGCTTTGTACTTCGATGCAGACCAGGGCCAAGCCTGGTGACCAGTTTCCGGAGAGCGACTGTCCGCGTTGACTTGCCATGCTGGCGCTCCTTGTGCATGTCCGCCTCGCTTTCTCCGGAACCAGCATACAATCACGCCGATTACGACAAGCGTCGCTACACCCACGCCTACGCCTATGCCAGCTCTTGCGCCAGTGCTGAGCCCAGTACTACGTTGCGCTTGACTTACACCCGGTGATGCAGCCGATGATGGTGGAGCAACTGCGCTGGTCGTATTGAAAGTGCCGGATGATGGGGCACGGCTGGTTGTGGAAGTTGCCGCTATCGATGCTGATGCGGAAGGTACTGGTGTTCCCAGGAGTGACCGCGATGAGGATGTCTCTGTCGTGGACGCTACGGAAGGTATAGACACGGAGATACTCTGCGTAAGTGCAGTAGAGGGGCTCGCGGTAGGAATGCTAGGAAGCACTGGGCCCTGGATCGTGGAACTTGTCTCCAAAGTCTGGCTGGTGCTCGAAGATTCGGAGGATGCGTTCAGAGACCCGCAGCTGACTGATTCGCATGTCGCTATACCTGTTACGTCGTTCGGATGAGCTGCCACACAGTCGGCTCTCCACTGCTCGCAGACAAAGGAGGGTAGGGTTTGCTGGTAGTCGGAGATGTTCGGCTGCAGCCCGTTCGTACAGGTGCACGTGTAATTCAGCGTGCTCTTGTTCCCGAAGTCAGCAATTTATGTCTGCGGGAAGGGAGCATGACTGACAGGATCGCAGGTGTTCGGGTAAGCCTGTCCACTGCATAGCTCTGGGCATGTGTTGGTTTGTGCCAAGCACCAACTTTCCCGAGTCTCGTAGGAAACCGAGTCCGGCACGATAGAGATGGGCCCGGAAGTCGAGTAGTTCTGGCATTGGACGAAGGTAGCAAGAAAGAACCATACGTAAACCACGGTTCGGGGGCGCATAATGTAATCCCTGGACATGTTCGGAAGCCGCCAACGTATGACCGTCACCTGTCAGGTTTGTGAATAAGCAGCATTGGTTCTTTGCGAGGAACCATGATATCTCGTGGCCTGCAAGGCTGGCACGACCCCGCGCTCAGCCTTTCCAGCCTTTCCATGATCTTTGGGTCCAATATGGTCTGGCTGACGATGATGCGAGTGGCTGCATCGAGCTACCATCGAGCAGCCACTCACAAGCACTTCCAGGCCCATCGCCTACATCCGTGACCTTCTGCTATAGCGCTGCTGCCGTGCCATTCGGTGATTCGTCGTACAATTGCTGTTTGCAATCATGTCTGTACTCCGGAGTAGCGAGTTGTTGAAGACCGCCGCCTACGCGTTTCTTCGCTGACCCACCTACTACAGCAGCCTATCAACTGTCGTGGCCTATGTCCGCAGTTATACCAGCACCACTACTTGAATTGCAGTATAGTGTCCTCCGTGGTATAGCCTGCGAGAGGGATGAGGTGTCAAGAAAGGGGATGGAGGCGGTGGAGGGATGTCCAAGTCTTCGATCGAGAGCCTGAGGCATTTTAGCCGTAGTCGGAGTTCCCAATTCGGATGTACTCCGACGAGACTACGACGGGAGCCCTTCTTGGAGCTGAGGCTCCAGCCTCGACACAAGCTACCCTCTACAACATCGCCACCTCCCTCACCCTAATGTCCCAGCAAATGACTGCCTATCATTAACAAGCTATGAACACTCACTGAGCAACATGTCAAGTCCGCATCCAAGAACCTCGCTGCTTGGGCTACCCGCTGAGCTGCGCAACGAAATCTACCTATCCCTCTACAACGAGACGACGAGCCCGACTCCTTTCACGGAGGCTCTCTACGGCGTTATACCTGCCTCCAAATACTGCGCTCTCGAGTTTCTGCTCGTCTGTCGCCAGATTTACGATGAGGCTCACCTACTCGCGTTCGCCAACGTGCGCTTCACCTTGGACACCACTGGCCCGCCCATCCAGCAACGTATCAAATGCCTCACAGAAGCGCAGATCAATTGCATAACCGCACTCGAGCTTTGCACGTACCTGCCAGAAGTGCACCTGGGGAACCGATCGGAGGGTCCTTACTATGGATCAGGCGCGAAAGCTCACGCCAGGTTGCTGTACGGAGCCGCCACCGCGCTGCCTCATCTTCGCACTTTCATATTACACTACGGTGCCAGGTACTCGCATAGTGCTCAATTAATCACGGCTTGCTCCGCCCAGTGGGGCGCTGTGATTACCACAAGACTGGCGACGCCAGTGGAGGCCAAGATGACGCACAGATTTGATCTCGGTCTTCTGCGTGACGGAGTGGCGGAGAGAAGGATCCATGTTGCTACGAAGGAATTCATCCCAGCGTTCATCAAGACAGTACGCGACCGCTCCGCTGAGGTTCTGGAAGTCCTGACGCGCGGAGATACTGCTGCTGAGAAGGACGAACAAGCGCAAGTGGATACGACTGCTCTGCAACTATCTCAACGGTTCCGGACGGACTTTCAGAAGTCACCCCTATCCAGAGGATTGAGGAAATTGGCATTGGATATCCTCGTGGCCGAAGGCAAGGTGGTGCTGACACCGGAGAGCGGCACTCGACGCAAGGCAGTAGAGATGCTGAGGACCGAATATGTCCAGTGGGCGATGCAGATGAGTGAGGACGAGATATCAAGATGTGTGAGGGAAAACACATTACCAAGCCATGTACTCAGCTTCTGAATGTCAGCTCCTCGGAGCGAATTGGCGATTGCTGCATCCCCACGAATTGCGAATCGGCATCAACTGCCTTTGCACATATGGGATTAAAAGTTTGGAATGATGGAGAAGAGCTGACACACCCTCGTATGTATGTCTTGTCGGGTAACAAGCTGACATACTGCCATGGGTGCCGGTGCTTACCATGGCACTCTCAGCTTCCTTTCTCTGACCTTCTTCGCCTACCGATCTCGCCCCGGTGCAAGCTGCTCCTCCACATAGCTTTCAATCCAGGGCTTCGACTTCGGCGGGCTGGTATTCCCATTCGCCCACGCTCTTCCATCGGTACCGAACCAGCCTCTTGCCTTCTTCTTCGGTGTCACCGGCTGATCCTCCGCCCGGCCTGGCTTGTTCCAGCGGTAGTTTGAAGCTTGCTCGATATCACCATTGCTGGTCTCCGTACCTAGAAGGCCGCCCTGTCCACCTTTCGGGCTACTGAAGAAGGAAGTGAAGTCGCCTGCCGCGGCTGGTGTACCTGGCTCTGCGCTTGCGGCAGGAGAAGTGAAGGCTGAATCTTTCGGCGCGCGAGGCTTGGACTTCTTTGGGCTGGTCTTTTGGGGCTTGGAGATCTTGTATGTGGGCGCGGGCTTCTTGCGGAGATCCGGGACTGATTTGATATAGCTGTCTGAGACATCGTCAGCTTTTCAACCTCGCTTGTGACAGACAACTCTTACCAATCTCGGATTCGCTCACGTGCGGCTCATTGGCCTCATCGTCTGTCCGGCTCGCAGGTGGTGTCTGTGGTTGCGACGACATGGGTCAAGATACTTCGGGCACAGGTGTTGGTGTTGGTGTTATACTGGACAATGTCTTCTGGTCGGGTCGACGTTCTCAATGCTTATGTCGATGTCAGTGTGATCGCAAACTCACTGCCACGAGCCTCTTATGCTCCAGCAAGGCACATTCATTCCAGGCATGACAGCGATTGCTTCACCATGTGACGACCGTGGGCATCTGCTCCTTCCGCTTTCGGATACGAGGTCAAATGCAGCACATGTGGGATCACGAGATACGAGGCTTTTCCGCCATTGCAGACTGGTTCTTGGGGTCTCGCGGCCATTGGAAAGCGTGCAACGGGAGCTTGAGGCCTGCGTATGGCAAAGGTGGACATTCGTACGAAAGCCGATAGGTTGCCAGTGTTGTCCGAGAAGAGTACAACATTCTTGCAGTTTGGGCCATTGTCTCATAGACTCAGATCGACAGGATGAGACTGTGTCACAACCCCAGTCTCCAGAGTCTGCTCCTAAGTCCAAACGACATAGGAGAATGCGCTGTACTTCCGTAGCACAGCTGCTTCACTCTGTACCTGTTGATACCTCTCATACTAAGCATTTGATCCAACGGCGTTATCATTAGCACCTTTGACTTCTGTTACAAACTCATAAGAACAACCGCCGTGCTCTTTTGCTAAAGAGCACCGCATATCCTTCACCGTCGACCTCCATGGCTCTGCGAACGTCACCACCGTCCATTCGCAAACGCGTTGGTCTCACCTATTACGAAGGCCTTCACGGCAAGCAGAACGAGGACGAGGCATTCGACCGTTTCCCAGACGAGTGCGAGGAGACCGACAGCGACGAGAGCTCGACATCATCAGACGACGGCGGTGGTACCAGCGGCGGCTTCTTCAGACCATACACTCGTCCACTCAAGAGTAGTGGCTCACCGAAGAAGCGCTCATCGAAGGTGAAGATTGGTGGTGGTGATAGCGGTGACGTCGGAAGTGCACGTGGTACGTCCAACAACCTCACTTCACAGTCCCTGTTCGCGTCACATGCTACCTTGACTCAACAATAAGCTTCCAAGTAGCATTGTCGCTTTATCACTCACCAGTATAAGTAGACAAAGCCCCATTCAAAACTTCAACTCGCAGTCGTAACGACACCACAACCAACACGACCACTCCGAACTCCAACTCGAAGCGATCCATACCTACCACACCATCCAAGAAGCTCACTCCTAAGAAGTTCGGTATGTTCGGCATGTCTGGCGCATTTGGCGCACCACCGGCCATGGCCGCACCACCAGCCATGATGACCGCCGGCGGAAGCAGCGGCGAGGACCTCACACGCCGTGAATTTGGCGCTCCCCAGTCCACGATGACCGCTAGCGAGGGCAGCGGCAATGTTCACCAAGGCCGTCCATTCGGCGCATCTCAAGCCACGATGACTGCTCCAGGCGCAGACAACAACTCGGTCGACTTGTTCATGTCCGGCGGCCTGGGCAACCTCGAAGACGGCTTCCCAACGCTCGAGGGCAATGGGAGCCTCCCAGCCAACCCGTACACCTTCAACAACCCGGTCAACCCGTTCAACAACCGCATGCAGATGGATGGCTACGGCACTCACGCCGAGAGCTCGCTCGATCCCTTCTTCACTTCTGGCGCTGCGCACCCAACGTCCGCCACAGAGCGCACTCGCGAGACTAGCGATGCGCAGATGCAGGAGCCCGTTCCGGAGAAGTCCACGACCCAGCCGCAGCTCGTCACCGACAAAGCCATCACGAGTGAAGACGATGGCTACCAAGCTGATCAGGACGAAGTGCGCGAGGAGCTGCCCGAATTGCAGCCAAAGCGCCGTGGCCGTCCACCGAAGTCAGCCGTCGCTAGTAAGACCACGGGTCGTGTCAGCAAGTCGGAGAAGCTGGGCCGCACTCGCACAGCTACGAGCCAGTTCAGGCGGGCGCTCAGGTCTGCATCGACGCCTAAGAAAGGCACTCGCGCCACCCGCTTCATCAAGACTCCAGTCCTCACTCCCTCTAAGCGCCGCTCCAAGGCTCCAGTCTACACTCCAACCAAGCGCAGCTCCCGCGACAAGGAAACAACTCCCCGCAGCAAGGCAAAGCCAGAGCTCATCGCAGACGACGATGGAGAAGACGAGTACCGCGTGGAGAGGATCCTCGCGCACGAATTCAACAAAGCTGGTACCGTGCTCTATCAGATCAAGTGGCTGGGCTACAACGATGAGGCGGACTTAACGTGGGAGCCGGTAGAGCATCTGGACGGCGCCCAAGACCTCCTCGGAAAATACCACAAGAAGATCGGTGGTACGCCAGAGCGTCCAGTCAAATCATCCAGGAAGAAGGGCAGGCCTACAGCTCGCTCAGTCACCATGCGCCAGAAGCCGGCGAAGAAGGTGAGCATGCCATCTGCTGCGAGTGGTATCTCCAAGAAGCGTTTGGTGCGCGGTACGCGGACATCTGCCAGGGTAGAGGCTGCGAAGAACTGGCGTGGTGAGAAGATGGAGTTCAAGAGGCCTGGTCAGGCCTACGTGGTGGTCTGAGAGGGGTCGCAGGAGATCGGTAGAGCGAGGCGCAGATTCATCAGACGGAGATGGGTAGGATGGGTGGCTCGTGAGGTTGCTTGCGAGGACTTTCGAGGAGCGAGCATCTCATCATCAGATGTGATCTATCATCTTCACATGCATATCGACTATCGAGACGAGGGCATGCCAAGGCATGCACGGGCATCGTGAAACAGGCCCTAGCAATCTTAGCGTAGCTTCACAATCGGATGCATATCAGAGATAGCCAGTTCATAGCAGTGTCAAACACTTCCACCACAGCTTCTCCTCATCGGTGTCACCGGCGTAGCAAACATCTGCACACTCCTCCATCTTGAGCGACTCTGGCTTCGTATGGACGACGGGGGCAAGCAGCCGCTCCTTGTCCCACGTGTGGGAGATATGCGCCGGCCAAGAACATGCCAAGATGACAACAGCCTGATTCCCGAAGACTACGAAAGCTTGAGTTGTGTACCTCAGCTCAGCGTACCTTAGTATCTAGGTTATGCAAGTTACGCGTTCCTTCCTTCATCTCAGTGTGACACCACCACCCCTCTCTCTTTCAGTCGCTCCTTCCGCTTCACTACATTCGAGCTCATCTCATCACACTAGCATTGCGATTGAAACACCCGGTAAACAACATCCGATAGGCAGGCATAACTGTCCGAAGGATCGCAGCATGGCAGAAAGCAAAGCAGAAAGACGAGATTCGGAGGAAGAAGTACACCACGATTTCTTCTCCAACAAAGGAGAAAGACGCCAAGAGGACCAAAGCGTAAGACAAGAGAAGGCGCAATTGGGCAAAGGCGACCACAACTCAAGGTTCGGCGCGGCAGTAAGCGCAATAAAACACGATGCAAAGGGCGCGTTGCCGGGAGGTGGTAGAGTGCACGCGGTAGATGCGCAGCGGACGCAGCAGCCGGTGCAGCGGACGGCGAATGGGGTGGGTACTGGGCCGCAGGTGCGCAGTACGTCGGATCAGCTGGAGGTGCTCTGCGGCCCTTTGCTGAACTACCGGCGCATGAGTGGGGAGCACACGGATAGTCCGGTATGGCATGGCAGCATACTGATTGTTTGTACACCTGGGAACGTACCCGACGCGCTTCGCCTGAGTTGCCTAGGTGCAGCTGGCGGCAGTGGCATGAGCAATGGCCACTCCACCTCTCCGGACGGCACTTTTTCCGCTGTCAAGCTGTACGAAGATCCGAAGGGAGCGTTTTGGCAGTACGAGATCGAGTTGCCGTTTCTCGACCAGGAAAGTGCCTGGGAGTACAGCATACCGCGAATGACGTCCGCAAATAGGGATGGAGTTGGCAGACCGAGGAGGTTCTTCGTGCCTTCCAAGCATGAGAGCATGCGTATCTTGTTTCACTCCTGCAACGGCTTCTCAGTCGGCACAGACGAGGATGCATGGTCAGGCCCAGCTTTGTGGAACGATGTCATGCGCAAGCACGAGATGCAGCCATTCCATGTTATGATTGGCGGCGGCGACCAGATATACAACGATGGCGTGCGCGTCAGTGGGCCGCTGAAACCATGGACGGACATCACCAATCCGCATAAGCGAAGAGAATTCCCATTCAACGAAGAAATGCGATCGAAGTGCGACCAATACTACTTCGACAACTATGTACGATGGTACAGCACGGAGACGTTTGCCACAGCCAATGGACAGATAGCGCAACTCAACATCTGGGACGACCACGACATCATCGACGGCTTTGGCTCGTATACGGATCATTTCATGCAGTGTCCTGTATTCCGCGGAATCGGCGGCGTAGCGCACAAGTACTACATGCTATTCCAGCATCATTTGCCACCGCCGATCTCCACCTACACGACAGACGCACCGCAGACTCAGCACACCAGTGGCAAGATGCAAGCAGACGCCGTGCAGCTTAAAGACTCTTGGGTAATGCTGCCCCAACACGAAGACCCCAGCTACATCATAGGCGATCGTCCCGGCCCGTACGTCGAAGAGAGAAGCCGCAACATCTACTGCCAGCTCGGCAAACGCATAGCTTTCGTCGGCGTAGACGCTCGAACAGAACGAACACGCCATCAGATCAACTACCCGGAAACATACGAGCTCATCTTCCGCCGCACAAGCCAAGAAATCGCGGCCTCGAAAGGCGAGATCAAGCATCTCGTCCTCCTCCTCGGTGTCCCGATAGCGTATCCAAGACTCCAGTGGCTAGAGAACATCCTTCAATCGCCCATCATCGGTCCCATCCGCTTCCTCAGCAAGCGCTTCGGCATCGCAGGCGGCTTCTTCAATAACTTTGATGGCAACGTGGACCTGCTCGACGACCTTGATGACCACTATACCGCTCACCAACATAAAGAAGAGCGCAAGAACCTTGTTCATCGGCTTCAGTACTTGGCGAAGGAACACAATGTCCGCGTCTCCATTCTTGGCGGGGATGTCCATCTTGCAGCCTTAGGGCGCTTCTACAGTAATCCCAAGCTCAATATCCCGGCCGAAGCGGATTGGAGGTACATGCCCAACATCATATCTTCCGCTATCACAAACAAGCCGCCTCCGCAGGCCGTGGCGGATTTGTTGGCGAGGAGGAACAAGATACATCATTTGGATCACGATACCGATGAGACATTGCTGGAACTCTTCGATAAAGATCCTGGGCAGGGTATGGAGGGGGTGAAGCAAAAGACAAGAAGTGCGAACCACGCTACAATGCCATCGAGGAACTACGCCATCATCTGCGAATCTCACAATCACACCGGCGGAGCCACATCGAATGGCGTCAACGGCCACACCAACGGAAGTAGTCCACTAGTAGCAGGCGGAGGCGACAACGCAGCTTTTACCTCCCCGAAGAACCCTCGCGCACCTATCCATGCTGGAGAGAGGGACGCAGGAACCAATCACCCTGCCGCAGACGGTGTTAAGAAGACTGGTCTCGCTGGTCAGCATGGGTTGGATGTTACTATTCGAGTGGAGATTAATCCTAGTGATAAGGAGGCGCATACGCAAGGGTATGGGTTCAGTGTGCCGGCGCTGGAGAGTGGGGCGTATAAGGGCCAGGGGGAGAAGTGGTAGGGACGCTTGCTCTGACGAGCCTGCTAAGCCGGCCACGCCGGTGTCTGAGCAGAGGAGAGGTTGAGTCGCTTCTTCTGATAGTATTGGATTGAGTTTCAGTGATTGCTCGTTTGGAAAAGTGGATTGAATGGAGTGAGGATACCCTGTGCTAGTATTGATAGAGCTTGTTGCATTGGTAGATACGTAGTCCTAATAACCCTCATCGACGTATAGACATCGTGGCGTACGAAAGCGCCTTCGGGCCTACTACTGAAATCAGGAGTACTATCCCTTTCCGGAGAATCCGGAGAAGCAACTATACATGCTTGAGTTCGGTCGGTAGATACGTAGTAGTAATAGAGCCAGTCCTTATTTTGAGTAACTGGTCAAGCCTCCCTCCTTCCCTGCCCCTCCTTCGGATTATCCAAACATGGCGCTGCTATACGACGATATCGCTATTAGCGCTTGGACGGAAGCATCATGCGCAGCGCGCTTCAATCCACAAGGACCTTATCTAATATTGCCTCGACGAGTCGGAAAGGGAGTGGAGCTGCCAATGGGGGATCTGGAGAAGATGCACGCAGCGCAAGCTTGGCCTCTCGACGACGTCGTGCACCGTCCGGTGCCTGCATTGCCGGAGGGGTAGTCGACGAGTCGTGGCCGTTTGAGAAGATCGATATCGTTGCCATTGCCATCCTTTAATGCTCAATGATAGGTATTGATTCCAGAGCCTGTTCGCATATACGCCACAAGCATGCATGCGTGCTCATCGTTCTTCCAAGATCCGTGTAAGTTGGATGGAAGCAGCTACAGACTGCGATGAGCCACTTGTTGGCGAGGGTTGTACGATCCAAGGCTGTATGTACCAAACTCCCAGATTCCGGGAAGCTCGACAGAAACACGAACCAATGCTCGGGGTCTCGCAGTCCCAGCGCGAGGGTGGTGATGCTATTAGTTATCAGATGACAGGGTATTGAGGTCTCAACATATCGAGAGGAAAGCCTCATACCTTGTCTGCCGCTAGAAGACTGCAGCTACTTCCGTTCCTGCAGGTCTCACACTCGTCATATCCCTCGAAGTTCTGTTCCTAACGCGCCAGCCAGCCATCCGCAGATCTCCGTCAAAAGACAGCATGCACAACATGCAGGCCGTCAACACCCTCGCCGCCTTTACGGCCCTGCTGGCCATTACCGCCGCCCACCCAGTCGTCTCAGACAACCTCGAGATGATCCCGTACAAGACGGTCACTCACGCCGTTCCACCCACTTTGATCACTCTCTATCCCACTGTTTCGTCACCCAGCCCCATTACCAAGACAACCACTCTCGAGGCCAGCGGCACCGAGGCTCCTGTCATCCAGACAATTACTTTCCAACCCGTTAGCAAGACATTTACTATGCCAGCCACCGGCACCGAGCCTCCTGCTATCAAGACATTTGTCGCTATGGAAGATCCCGAGGCTACCGGGCTTCCCGCCAACAAAGAGGTACATGTAATCTACTCCCACAACAAAACCGAGACGGCGGAAGCTGTTCTGGACGGGCTGAGCGCCGCTGGGCACATTCTCGGCAAGTGGCCTTTCGGAAAGGCTGGGGAGGAGGAAGACAAGGACTACGATGCTGTCAAGAAGGGCTTCTGGGCGGCCTTTGATACTTTCGGCGAAGGTCCTGAAGCTCACGAGGCGTCGGAGAAGTCGGGCAAGAGGGAGGACGCATAGAGATAGAGTTGTTTCTCGGCGCGGTAATGCCCGAAATGAGTGTTATGGGGACAGGTGGCAAAGCGAGGGAGGAGGTGCCCGTCTAGTGGCATGGAAGTGAAGGAGCGGTGTGTGTAGGGGCCGTTGGACGTTTCTAGGGTGTATATGTGAGCCAGTCAGGTCACTGAGCCAGGCCGGAAAGGCGAGCGTCTCACTGGCTGTGGGCATACGATATGAAGTGGTCCCGGACTTGAGAGCATGCAAAGAGGATATGAGGACCGGAGGATGGCGTAGCTTTCTCTTGAAGTATCACTCTATTTCTTTCACGGCCAATGGTACCCCCTCGGTCGAAACGACACGAGCTCTTTTCCAATGGCGTGAGCCTGAGCTGGGAGGGCACTGTGGCTATATGAAGTGGCTTGCTGATACCCAATTATCGTCCTTCTCATGGTAAATTTGTGTAGGCGGTCTGCACGGTCTCCGTCAGTTCGCACGAGGCGTTCGCAGGCCCCGCATGGTTTCTTTGTCCCTCCAAAGCCAAGCCCGTATATGTGCACTGCAGGCACCAGACGTTCAAATGCCATCTTGCCACTTCGTTCTGACGCCCGTCTGATTCATGAGACCTAGGCTTGTGTGTACTCTGCTGCCTAGGCCGTGCCCTGGATCAAACACTGGAGAGCTGGCTATACCTACATGGCTTTCGACATGGTGCACGTCTCTTGTTCGCATGTTTACAGGCCGTTGTCGTTCTCCATATAACGCGCCTCGACGAGTTCCACGAGCGCCGCGGAAATAAAGCTCTGCAACAACATCTGTCCCCTAAGCCATGAAGTGGCGGGTCGCGCGGGAACAGGTTGGAGGTCGCTGGCTAGTCGCCACTCAGCGCATGAGCTCGCAGACGAAGTAGCTTGTTTGCTGGCCACTTCCCACGTCATGCTTATCAGCCCGTTGACATCTCTTGTACGGCTTTGCGTATCCTTTCGATATCCCTCGGCCCAGTCCTGCAGCATCCGCCGATCATTCTTGCTCCAGCGTCGAGCCAGTACTGCACCCTCAAACCCAGCTGCTGGTCACCAGACGGTTGTGTTCCAGACCATGTCTTCGTCTCAGCATTCCAGATCTCGCCAGAATTCGGGTAGCACAGAAGGGCAATATTCTCCTTTGCACCAGAACTGGAAGACTGCGGTTCATCGCTGGCCGTAGGCGCTTCATCATCAATGCTAGATTTGAGGTGCAATAGCGCCGGAGTGACAATCGTCATAGGAACGCAATTGACACCGACGGCCACGACTTGCTTGCTCCTAATGACAAGCTCAAGCACATCCTCCATATTCGTCCCATCGCTGAGATGCCCAGCATCCCGAACCGTACAGCTCACCCACGCCACCGCCTCAGAGAAGTCTTTCTCTAGCATCTCCAGCACGGCTGCAATCTCGGGAAAGCTGGGCATAGTCTCGATGGCCAGCAAGTCCACGCCAGCATCCACCAACGCTTGGATCCTAGGACGATGGAAGGTCTGGAACTCCTCTTTGGTACGTTGATAGTCACCGCGGTACTCCGAGCCATCAGCCAGATAGGCCCCGTAAGGCCCTACACTGCCCGCGATCAACAGCTTTCTGTCCTCGTCAATCGTCCCGCTCTGGTAAGCTTGGCATCTTGCTCTTTGTGCTAGCCTGACACTCCGCTTGATGAGTTCCGCCGCTTCGTCATCGCTCACGTCGAAGTGGTCCTTGAGCCCTTGAGTGCTAGCTTGGTAGGAAGCGGTGGTGGCCACGTCCGCTCCGGCAAGGTAGTATTCAAGGTGGACTTGCTGTATACTATCGGGCTCATCTTTGAGTATCTTGCCGGACCAGAGAGGGTGATTTAGGTCGTGTCCACGGCCTTCTAATTCCGTTGCCAGTGCGCCATCGAGAATGAGTGTGCCGCGGCGGCGGAGGAGGGCGCGGAAGCATGGTCTGGTCAACATCGCTGCGCCTGATAGTATTAGATTTGGGCGAGTAATCAACGGAGGCACTGCAGTGAAAACAGGAAGACCATCAGCGCGACGAGGGTGATGCAATCACCTTCGTCATCATTGGAGGCTCAGATGGGCAGCTTTGAGGAACGCTCTGAACCTTTGGACCAGTACTTACCATCAGCGGCTGACAACGGACCTTTCAGGCTGGCCTTATTTGTGGCGTCTTCCATGACAGGTACGTTGTAGTCGCAAAAGAACCTGGAAGACTCCTCGCCTGTAGGAAAAACTAGAAGTGTTTCCTGAGGCTGCAATCTCAAGATGACAAAGCAAAACGAGGTTTGCCTTCGCCTTCCTCGGGTCTTTTGCCTTCTCGCGCTCCATCTGGACGCGACTTATGAGCTGCCATGGCCTCTATGGCACCGGAAGCACCACAGTGGTCAGACTTGCCCATGGTTGAGGCCGGGGTCCACCTCTGAGCACGTTGTTGTGCGCTTGACGGGACGCGACACAGGATGAGAACGCGGCTCCCGTACGAATGTCAGACGCAATGCAAATGAACTCCACCGCGAATACATCGATAAATCTTGGCAGCGGCCTGATGAGATGGCCATGCTCTACTCACCGTTGGACGCTGCGAAACACGAAACAAGGCTGCTGACGATACAGCCCTCTCATGAGCTGGCCGCACCGCTAGCGTGTACGCTGCGTACCATTTCGCTAGAGGCCCACTCGCCCTTTCAGTCTCTATCGTACGCCTGGGGTGAAACTCCTGCCGATGTTGAGTTGAGACTCGGCGACTCCCGACTACTCATTACGAGGAATCTCGAGAATGCTCTACGCGCGGTAAGAGACTCAGACCAGCATATCTCGCTCTGGGTTGATGCGATATGCATCAATCAGACAGACCTCAACGAGCGCAACCAGCAAGTCCAGCTCATGC
>JAKLLW010001447.1:0-15025 GCA_022814695.1 Neocatenulostroma microsporum
CATATGCAGCAGCTACATGGCCCGCGCATGCTGCGGACCACACTAGACGCAAGCCTTCGACATGTGACTGCCCAAGTACACACTACGCACAAGACTTGCTCTACAACTGCAGCTCCGCCGGTCTGCACGCTCATAACGTCGCATATCAACATCGATTAGTTGTACAGCATGGGCACAGTGACCGGCAGCTGGCAGGTTGGTCGCACAAGCACAGGGCAGGACAGCGGCACGCCGACCTCATGTTTCGTAGCATCCACTGAGCATGTCACCACGTGGTGATACAATTCGCCGTTCTGCGTATGTCGCAGTACTGCAGGAGTAGCCAAAAACATTTGGTGTCTCCCGAGATGAACATAAAGACCCGTTTCTACCACCAAACTCCGCACTGTACCTGCGGCTCACTACTTTCCGCATCACCCTCACCTGTAATGGCCACTATGAAGCTCTCGATCATTCCGGCACTCGCTACCATGGTCCTTTCCTTCGCCGCCTCGACTATCGCCGCTCCCTCATCAATCGAACCCAGGCCTGTGGGCGGAGTCTACATGTGCATCGATGTTTACTTTGGACCACCATGCCGCCACGACGTGCTGCCGCTGAACGAGTGCCACGATTGCTACAACGAAAACGGCTGGGAAGGCAGTTTCGGTCCCGACGTGGGCAACCTGTGCACTACGTACACGTAAGTCAGTCTGCAATAATACCGGCGATCGAGCTCTCGCTTCTACCCGTGAGTGCCTGTTGAAACTTAACTTGCTAACACGGCTACCATGTGATATGTAGGGGACCAGACTGCAGTGGCACAACGCTGGCTGATGTGGTATGGCCGGGGGTTGGAGAATTGGTTGACGCAGTACGAAGGCAACTTCTCCTGCAACACTTACAGGTGCACCGCGGGCTAAAGCGTGCGCCAAACGTATAGGAGTGGCTTTGTGTTGGGGAGAGGGTGATTGGAAGGACGATGCTGGTCCAGGGGCTTTAAACCTACCGAGGGCGTAAATTCGTGCTTTGAGGGAAGGGCCCATGTCTCTTGAGGTATTCTGGAGCATTTGTACGTCGTGCTTGACCTGTACAAGTCTATTCGTGGGACAAGCTTGATCATTTGCCTGCATATTCCCATGCATCACAACTGCTGTACTCCCACGTTGCTCATTGTGGCAAATACAGTACGTCAACTTCAGAAACCGTGTGACCGTGACGTTGACGGCAGACCGGCCGTCTCAACATCCTTCTTCGAACCCCGCCCTTTCAATCTTTCAAGCCTACAATCTCACCGCTGCGCTTAAACCCGACCAAGCTGTCCAAGCCGCTCTTTCCACTGCCCTCAGCATCCTCTTACAGCATGTCCGCCTTCCATCTCCTCACCAGCCTCCTCGCCGCCCTATCCCTTCCCTCGTACGCAATTGCGGCACCAACTAAGGACACGCCTGCCAACCTCAACATCACACGAGCCTTGACATCAAGAGGCACGCCGGGATACGTGTACCTGTGTGAGGGTGCACACTGTGCCAAACCTTGTGTCTACGCCGAAGAGCCGCTAGGCTTATGCGTCGATGTCGCCAACGTACTTAACCCGGCCTCTATAGGCAGCTTCGGACCTGATAAGGGAGCGCGTTGTACCATCTTTGCGTGAGTCTTCTTCCCGTGAGGATGCTTCCCGCGCTGCAATCGACAGAACGAGGAGCCAAAGGGCGTCGAAACGGTCGTAATGGTGTCCATAGTCGGAGAGATGGCTGATTGCTTTGACGATTTTTGGTAGTCTGCTTCAATGCCAGGTCAGCACGGACTCTGGTGATCAATGGAGCCCGTTATTCGAAGTCAATTTTCCTGGAAACGGTGCGCTGTTGGATCAATGGGGCAAAAGGGCACTGAGCTTCAAATGTGTGGCGGATTAGCAAGGTGCAGTATAGCTCCGAGGCATAACGGGCAAGTGATGAGCGTGGTGCTAGAAACTTTAGTAGTAGATCCTGCGAGCGGCCGGATATGGGTATTCTTCGAATGAGACGCAGTTCATCGAAAGCGCTACGAGAATCCCACCTCTTAGGGCTGCAATCAGCACATCATCCTAGAACACACAATGAATGGAGCCAGCCTACATACCCAGCACCCCTGCCTGACCAAAGTACGTCGCTCCAGCCTCCCTCCCCTTCAAGCACCCACGTAAACCGTCGCTGCAGCAAGAACAGCCATCGCTGCTCCAGGAATCGCATGAAACCTCCCCAGCCCCCGATGACCAGCGCGCGTAAGGAAATACCCATCAGTCCCCGCAACAACTACCCCAATAATAGCCATGATAGTCGCAGCTTCTTCCCATTTCCCTTGATACGCGAACGTCAGGAGAATGATTCCCGTTCCGAGCTGTCGGACTCCCATAAGGGAGGCATACGATTCAGCTAGGCTGCGATATTGCTGGGCGGAACGCTTGCTGTAGGTGTCATCGCCATTGTCGCCAGGGACCGGCAAGGGCGTCGCTGCTGATTCCAATGACAAGCCGAATGAATTGGAGAATCCGACGGGATCCAGTACCGCCTGTACTCCGGTGCCAACAGCAAGAATTGCGAAAGTGACGCTGATGCACTTGAAGGCAGGTAGGATGTAGTCCATGCCGGGTGACTGGGGTGCGTAGAACTGATGTCTAAGTAACCAATGTATCTTAATGAGCAAATATGGGCGTCCCCAATGCTTCCCCGCTATCGCTGCAAGCAGTCAAGAAGTAACCCAAGAGGGTTAGACTGTAGCCATGTGGTCGCGTATGCTGCTAGACATTGAGAAGAGATCAAGTATAGTGCGAGATGCCATATCACCCATAGTGCAAATGCACAGGTCCTGTAGAACGCCTCTCTCGCCTCAGAACGCCGGGTATCTTGCCGTACAATATGTCTCATCAGGTCCTAGAGCGTCTCAGCCAAGCGATTCGACTATACGTGAGGGTTGGCTGCTGGCTGTCTGATGCTTATTCGTGGATATATACCAAGAGAGAAGAGATCTTACAGTACCGCAGATACCCATCCCTTACTCTGTCTGATGCATAATATGCATCCGAGAAACGAGATCTCGCGATAGCCCTTTCGCCGCAGAACGCCGAGTAAAACCACACAATCTCCACCCACATGAACACCTCTCCCGCCTTTTCTTGGGTCAGGAGTACGATACCTCATCATTTGTCCGTCGTCTTCGTCCTCTCAAGCACAGCCTCCGCCGCACTCTCCTTGTCCCCTCTCACCTTCGTCCCTTGCCCAACTTCCTCCGCATCAATACCTTCCTCCTCAGCTTCCGGACCATCGTGTTCCGCAAGCCTCTGCTGCATCCTTTCCTCTTCTGTGAGTTCCGGATCCATCTCCCTCTCCTTCCCAGTTCCCGCTCCCACACTGCCACCATTCATCTGCCACTCCATGAGCTTAGCAAAAGCGCCCTCTTTATCGGCCGCAAGGTCGGCATACGAGCCGACTTGTGCGACTTTGCCGTCACTGCCTATGCAGATAATGCTATCGCTGCGTTGGATGGTGGAGAGGCGATGGGCGATGGAGATGGTAGTGTTGTTTCCTTGCAACATGCGGTGAAGGGCTTGGTTTACCAGGGTCTCGCTTTCGGCGTCGAGGGCGGAGGTAGCTTCGTCTAGGATGAGAATATCCGGGTTTTTGAGGAGGGCGCGGGCGATGGCTATACCTGTAGTGTCCGCGTAGCAGAGATTAGCAAGCTGTATCAAGCTATGAAATTGTGAGAGGCTGTAGACTTACGTTGTTTCTGCCCACCACTCAACTGTGTTCCCCTGGCTCCTACAAATGTCTCAAGTCCCTGAGGCTATAGCACTCGTCAGCAACCATCAACCACCATACACTCAAAAGGCGAAAGGAACTTACAAAATCACTGATAAACTGACAATTCGCCTGCCGAGCCGCAAGCGCAATCTCCCCCCTCGTCGCCATCGGCCGCCCATAAGCAATATTCTCCGCAATCGTCCCAATAAACAACACAGGCTCTTGCCCAACATATCCAATCTTCCTCCTCAATTGCTTCGCATTCATATCGCTCACATCTTTACCCCCGATCAAGACTTGCCCTTCCTTCGGGGCGTAGAATTTCAGGAGTAAAGAAGCGACTGTGGACTTCCCGGCTCCCGAGGGGGCGACGATAGCCACATTCGATCCAGCGGGGATGGTGAAGGAGAGGTCGTTGAAGATCTGCACGGCAGGGCGGGTGGGGTAGGAGAAAGAGACATTTTTGAACTCAATGGCTCCTCTTGCGCTCTTTACTGGCTCGCCGATGGTGGGTGAGATCTCGCTCTTCCTGTCCTGAAGCTCAAATAATCGGGAAGCTGCGCCTACTCCTTTCATGAGCTCCGAGTAGAAGCCCGAGAGACCGAAGAGGGAGGAACCAGCGTATCCGGCGTACATGAGGAAGGAAGTGAGGTCGCCTATGCTGATGACGCCGTCGCGAACCATTCCGCCGCCGGTGTAGAGGAGAGCGAGGAAAGTCATATTTCCTGCGAAACCGGAGGTCGCGAAGAAGGTGGCGGAGATGAAGGCTTCTTTCCTGCCCAGGCCAAAGATCTTGCGGACTTGCTTGTTGTACCTGTGGACTTCCTGTAGTTCTCCTGCGAAAGCCTGGGAAGTTCGGACGTTGCCGAGACGTTCTTCAGCGATTTTGGTGAGGGTACCCAGATTCTTCTGAATGCGTCGGGAGAGGTTCCGGATAGCACGACCATAGAAGAAAGCCATAAGCGCCACCGGCGGGAAGATGATCGCAATGACTCCTGTCAACTTCAAACTCACGAACGTCATGAGCGTCAACCCAGCCGTTGCAGAAACCAAAGACCGTAAGCCGTCCGAGACATTCTGCGTAATACTCTTCCCCACAATAATAGTATCGCTCCCCAACCTCGAGATCAAATCTCCAACGCGATTGGCATCAAAGAACTCAGCATTCTGCACAAACGTCCTCTTGAACAACTGACTCCTCAATTTCGTCACCACCCTCTCCCCTACAATCCTCAGCAGAACAATCCTCCCGTAATTCGCACACGCTCCAATAGCAAGCAAAGCACCCAGCGCTAGATAAAATTGCTCCATACTCAACCCAAAAAGCGTCCCTTCTTTACTAGCCGCCGCATCAAGAATCTTGCCAATGCTGAACGGCACACTCATACTAATCGAGCTACTGATCAACAACAACACGACTGCGATGCCGAGGGCCGCTTTCTCGGGCCAGGCGATCATGAGGAGACGTTTTATTTCCGCGCCGCCGGAAGTTTTGGAGTCGCCTTCGGATTTGGAGAGTTTAGCTGAGAGGTTTACTTGCGAGGCTTGGGCGGCTTTGGCGGTGCGGGTGAAGCCGTCGTTGTCTTCTTCGTCTTCTTCGGCTGGGTCGGAGGATTTGGCTTGGACTTCGTCGCGGTACCTCTTGGCTGCTGGGACTTGGGCTTCGCGAGGGGTTTTGTTGGAGGTCTGGAGGACGCGGCGGGTTTGGAGAGGTGTATGCGCCTGGGATGGGAGTAGTGAGGGTCGGGTAGGCTGTTGGGAGCGAAGGGTTGAGAGACATCGTAGTTGCGCAGTAGGCGTGCTCTGCAATTGTAGACGTGCTTGTTGCCATCTAAATTGGCCTCCAACCATGTCCAGGCCCGCTGTCCTTCGTATTCTCTTGGTGAAGAGCGCTCCATTTCCCAAGCTGTCCCATGCCCTATGCGCGAAGACGCGCTGCCCGGTGAGGGCCATTTTGCTTTCCTATCTTCCAACCGTGGTATCCCTCGCTGCTTCTGTCGTGTCTTTACTCCAGGCTATCGTTCGTCTGAGCTCCCAGATCCAGGCCTGGTCGTCATGGCGGTCGTTCTTATGCTTCTGCTGATCTCATACCCCGGTCTTTCCAGTCTTGATCGCCCACCCTTTTCGGGAGCTCGAAGGCAATGGTGACGGAGATCCTGTTCTCAGATGCAGCTTCCACCAACTCCCCGAGATGGTTGCTGCTTATTCGAAGCTGTAGATGCTCAACCTCACTTCGATCACGGAAACACCTCGGTCCGTGCCCTTGCATATGACGCCCGGGATTCAAAGCTTAGACTTATAGCGCGCGATATCACGTGCACAGAGTCCGACTCGGACGATGAGATGAACGGATTTTGAAAAGGAATATGGACCGGGACATGTCACAGACATGTAAGTGACTAAGAAGCGACCGAAGTACTAAGTCAGGTCCGGTGTATTGGTACAAACTATCTATCTCACCACCCTTACATCTACCTTACCCAACGATACCGGTACTCAGATGCCCCTTTTGGTTGCGCCGATGAACGCCATCCCATGCGTTGCATTCGAAGCCCACTTAAACCAGAACGTCTTCTGCACGACGTCTTCTGCCACGGAAAGGCACCACAACTTCTCCCTAGCGTATTGAGCTTTGGCGGGTGAGCTTAGTAGCACGCCGATCCCCCCTTCCACTCACTAATCCTCTAGGACCACAACTTCTCAGTAGCCAGTCGCTCCAGGCGCTTTCTCATCCTTGCGCAGCGAAACCAGTAGCTCGCGCATCTTCGCCTTCCCCGTCCCCGCCGCCCCACCACCGCTCCCTTTCCCAGAGAGATCAACCAACTTCGCTATCCTCTCCCAGCTCGTCCCGCCACTAGTAGTATCCTCCCTCTTCGCCAAAAACTCCTCGGCCTCCTTCCTCGTCTGCGCAACCTGCTTATCCTTCCTATTATTGTAATTCTCATAAAACTCATCAATCGCCTCCTGCGCCGCCTTGACCGTCTCTGCTTTCTTTCCCGCGGAAACTTCGTCTCGGTGAGCTAGGGCGTTGTCGCGACGTTCGCGCCATTCCCTCAGAACCTCGGGCTCTCCTTCCTCTTCAGCGGACGGGGCGCCGTAGTTCGATGTATTCGGCCTATAAGGCAGCGTTGAGCCCGTGATTGTGCCGCCGGGAGCAACGGCGTCGTTGGTAGTGTCTACAGCGGGGAAGGAGGACTCGAAGTCGCCCATCATGTCTCCCCCCGCTCCATTCATTCCGCCATCCGTGCCGTTTGTGGGCGCTGCGGAGCTGAATTGGCCGCCTCCCAGGAGGTCGTCGTCATCGTCATCGGCGTCGGCTACTGTGGCTGTGTTGTCTGCGGAGGAGGAGAATTGCTGTGCGTCTTCTCCTAAAGCGGCGCGTTCGCGGGCGAGAAAGTCGGAGGGTTCGTCGAGGTTATCTAGGGAGGACTGGCCTTGGGGTTCGGTTTGGCCTGTGGTCGTTGTTAGTGGGAGCACTGAGAGTGAGAACGGCGGTTGATGATGTACCGGCGTCAAAGTCGTCTAGTGAAGGGAAACGGTCGGCCATGGTGCTGGTTGCGGGTGCCTATTGAGGGCTTGCTTGGTGGTTTGTCTGAAGGCGCTGCGCTCTCGTTGCCGGAATCGCTATCCTTGTGCCAGGTATACTGTCTTCGCTGAGTGAGTGATATCTCGCCGCGATCAATCGGTTGTGAGAAAGGGTATCGGTGTTTACATGTGCATCTTCAATGCGAACAGCTTCCATCGCCGGAACATACCGAAGCGTACTAGCGCGAACTCTGACAATCCAGCTTCGCTTTGAGGTTTCGCGACCTTCGTCAATTCCTCTTCCAACCTCCGCGAGAGATTATCACCACCTCGCCTCGACAGCGCGCTCAGATTCGTGATGCTGTAAACATTCATACAACCGTGAAATATACCAGACACCAACATCAATTGCGTATAACATCGCGACAATGGCATACTCAGACAGCTCAGTCACAGCCAAACTTACCTCTCTCTCCGAAACCCAGGACAGCATCACCACCACCGCCCAATGGCTTCTATTCCACCGCCGACACGCAGACCGCACGGCGCAGCTCTGGCTTCAGCGGCTGCAACAATCCCCTTTACCGAAACGACTGAACCTTATATACCTCGCCAATGAAGTGGTGCAGCAGAGCAGAGCTAGAGGCAAACGCGACTTTTTACTAGCATTCGAGCCTATTGTGGCTGAGGCGACGGGTGTTGCATATCAAGGGCAGAGTGTCAGTGTGCAAGGGAAGGTGCGGAGGGTGATGGACGTGTGGAGGGAGAGGGGCGTATTTGAGCCGGGGATTCTTAGTGCGATAGAGGGCAGGATGGCGGAGATTGACAAGAGTAAAGGCGCGAAGAGCGGTGGTGGTAAGCTTGGCGGCGCGCTGTTTGGAGGCGGTGGGGCAGGCGGTGGAGTGCCGCAGGAGTTGGAGGGTGTGAGTAAAAGCCAAGCTGCGGTGAGCAAAGCGGAGGTCACCCAGGGGCCTTTGGTGGATGGGGCGGAGAAGGAGTATACGAAGATGACGGATCCGAATACGCCTTTACCCACACCGCCTGTGCATGCGGCGAGGTTGAGCGCTTTGATGAAGAGTCTGGCGAACGCGCAAGGTGCTGTCGAGACCAGCATGAACGCACGAAAGGAGCTACTCGAGGGCTTGGAGAAGCTCGTTGAGACAAATCGCAGCAAGCTTGCAGAAGAGGAAACCGTTGTATCTACACTCGCGACGAGAAGGGAAGGCATCGAGGCTAAGAAGCGCGAGGTCGAAGATGGCATTATGCGTGGTCTCTCGAACCCGCCATCCCCAGGCATCTTGACACCTACCTCTGGCCTGCCTACGTCCGCATCCGCAGGCGCACAAGCAAACGGCAACAGTACCTCAGGCCCAGAAGCGGAATCTTTCACCCCTCCACCACCAGAAGTCGAGTCCTTTACCCCAGAAATGGCGCCCGCAGAAAGCACACCTCTCGGCGACATCCCTCCCCTCTCCGCTGGAGATGCCGCCATGGCAGGCGACTTCCAGCCCAACCCCACAGCCGCCGAACCACTTTTCGCAGAACAACCGCCCAACCACAACGAACCACCACCTTCTTTCGAGCCTCCACCAGTCCTCGAAACCAACGGCCCAAGTTTCTCCGCCGATCCGCGCGTGAGGCAAGCTTCCACCGAACTCCCGGCCGCAGCTACGAATGGCAATCCAGGAGACCCAAGGCTGAAGCGGAGGAAGATGAGCCATCCCTCCCGCCAAGCCAGTAGCAGCAATATCGACGACGACATCTTCGGAGCTGGGAGCACAGGGGTAGACGAGGCGGGCGTGGAGGCTATGCTTGCGTCCTAGCCTGATGCGAACAGTAAACCGACAAAGTCGCAGAACGACTCTGGACCGGCGGGGCCGCCAACATGTGGTACAAGTGCAAAAGCGAACAAGTTCCTGGCTTACCAATTAGCCGACCCGAAAGTCGGGATGGAATCGCGCGTCTACGCTGCATCGAAGGACCGTCTTCAAGAGAATTTACAGCGGAATAGTTATTACGATGAGGAGGCGAAAGGTAAAAGTGATCCTCCTGTTAAGGGTAAGCTTAAATTTAGTGGTGAGGAGGATGTTGTTATGGGAGGAGCGATGGAGACGGGGACGGAAGCGTCTGGTCAGGCGGCGGCGAAGATTGATGCGATGTTTGCGTCTCTGGGTGGAAATGGTGCGGGTAAAGGGTCGGCTGTGGGTGGGGGTATGGCCCAGGCTATGGCTAGGATGCAGATGGGGAAGGAGGAGTGGAGAGTGTTAGGAGAGGTTGTGGAGGAGGAGGAGGAGGAGGAGGACCCTTTTGACCTTGACTGAGGGGTGTGGAGGGAGGAGTGTGCGGTGGTGTGGTTGTGGTATTCGTTGTTGACATGCATAGGTGGGAAGGTAGATACTATGGTATCCCCATTCTTCGCTACTTCACGTACTCAAGTCCTGCTTTACTTGCCTTGTGTGTTCGCGGGCGGATCTTGATAGGAATGGTTGACAAGCAGCGCAGAGGAAGGATCAGCTTAAACACGAAGACGGGGGCGTAAGAAACGGTTACTACTTCATCTCGGCCCTGCGCTGTGTCCTCGACTCGTCGGAGCGGACGCCAGATGATCCTCCATCCTCCATCCGGAAATTGAGACTGGGACTGGGGTCGTAGCTGGCTTACACTTATCCCAAGCTCCATGCTTGCTCAGCGGGTGCTTGGCGTACCGAAGGCCTACTGCGATGTTTGAGTGCATGCATTGAGGGAAGGATGGGTATCTTTGAAGAATGGACGTCTACGTACTTCTTATCATTAAGGTGCGATAACCAGGGCCGGCAGGTAATACTCGCTTGAATTAGGCTGATTACAAGATTGCGACTGCGGGCCCCACCTACTGTGTCTGAGGGTGCAACCGCAGATACTCGGTGTAGAAAAGATCGCCTGATACTTTCAGTTCACGAGAGCACATGCAGTACTCGCTCCCCAATCTGGCGGAAGCTTTGGCTGTTGTTTGACTTCTGGTAGCCTTGTCGGGTCGTTTAATTGCATGTGTGCTTTTTACATACGTCTGCCATGGCACCACTGTTTGATAGCAGGAATTATTTGAGCATGGGTATCTTCTTGGCCACTTGTTTCACTGCGTGCACGGCAGCTTCGAACCCTAGTATCTCGAGCTGGAACATCAATCACTACGACAATGCATCGCTCACGGTGGGTGGATGCAAGAGAGCTGTGAGTAGTAGCCGACAGCCGTACATGACGTTATCCTGTATACAGGCTTGGTGACACTGCTAATGGACTAATAGTGCGAGTTGTTACAACATACCGTGCCGTCTTCAGTTGCGGTCCTCAATACCACGGCCTACAACGCAGAGAAAGACAGCTACTGGTCCGCCTTCCAAGCTGAGGTCTCGCCTCGTTGTTTCGTCCAGCCTACATGTGCCGAAGATGTCGCCGCCATCATCGTCCTAGCCGAGCGCACGAACTGCTCCTGTGCGGTGAGAAGTGGCGGACATGCTGCTTTCGCAGGCGCCTCGAGCATCGAGAATGGCATCAGCATTGACCTCCGCCTGCTCAATGAAGTTTCGGTATCAGACGACAGAGGTACTACCCGCGTCGGAGCAGGCAACCGCTGGATCGACGTCTACGACCACTTAACACCCATGAACCTTTCAGTCGTCGGTGGTAGAGTCACTGGTATAGGCGTAGGCGGCTTGACGCTCGGAGGCGGAATCTCGTTTTTCTCTGGCCGCCATGGCTGGGCCTGCGATGGTGTTCGCAACTATGAGCTCGTCACTGCAGGTGGCCGCATCCTCGAGGTCAACTACACGAGCTACCCGGACCTCTACTTTGCGCTCCGTGGCGGCGGCAACAACTTCGGCATCGTCACCCGCTTTGATCTCGAGACATTTCCGCAAGGAGGGATGTGGGGAGGTGCTTTGATCAGCAGTGCAGCATCTAATGTCTCCTTGCTCCAGGCCGCTGGCAAACCCACCCATATTGCAGAACTTCACAGCTGTGCCGAACATCAGCTCAACCCTGCGGTTCTCCAATATCACGGACCTGGCACGGGAGCTAAACCAGAGTAACCCTGATGGTCTGCGGGAGACCTACTGGACTATTACGTTCAGGAACAACCTCTCCATCTTGCAAGCCGCCTTGGACATCTTCGCGGACGAGATCGGTCCGCTCCAGAATGTATCCGGTATCATCCCAGCCATAGTCATCCAACCCATAACCATGGATGTCATACGCTATTTCTCCAAGTCCGGCGGAAACTGCCTAGGTATCGATCTCGAAGACGGTCCGCTCCAACTCCAAACATCGCGACAATGTGGTCTAACGCTCCTGCTGATGACAGGGTGCTTGCGGCACATCAACGCATGGTCGATCTTATGGGAAGGGAGGCGGGGGTCTTGGGTGTTGAGTCGAGGTATCTGTATCAGAACTATGCGGCGCGCAGTCAGGATGTCTTTGCCAGCTATGGCACAACGAACCAGCAACGGTTGGTGGAGATCAGCAGGAAGTACGATCCGAAGCAGTTCTTTCAGAGACTGCAGCCAGGATATTTCAAGCTTGGAGGCTGACTGTCGTGATGAATCGGAAGTGGTGTCACACTCTATAGAACGGCGATCTTAATGGCCTAATGTCACAGCCCAATGTGCTCCATCGTCTACTGTTATCTGGTGTACTTTCAGACGGTTCTTCTTGATTATGTACAACTCTCCATGAGCGGTCGTGGTAACACAAGAAGGAATAATTGCGTGTTATACGTCGGGTATCGGCTCTTGTTCGTTTTCCGGAAAGCTTGCCTTTCGACTTGACCGCACTGCATAATCCCTCAAGAACGTGTCTCAATAAAGTGGCTTGCACTGGAGCGTCTTCGAGTTAGTATCGACAAGATTAACCGGTGACAGTCGCCTAAGAGCTTGGAATGTGGTGATTCCACATGAATGATATCTTACCCAAACCCTAACCCTAAGCTGATTCAGGAAGTCACGACTGTGGTGCGCACACACGAGAGCCTCAAAAACACACTTTGTACAGCCAGGACACAGTGAAGGACACAAAGATGGTGACCAAAGAGTGTATGGTACGTACTTCTAGTTCTATTCCCGCAGAACGGCACGCTTTTCTGATAACATGCTCATCCAAGCTCGTACGACCCGCCAGACTCCTGTCGCATAATCATGCATGTCCAGTCGCCCAATCGCCGATACGTCTCATCCATCTCCGAGCAGCCGTAAAGTCATCAGGCATGTCACATGCAGACATACAGCTCCCAGGCTCGTCGTGCCCCGCTTAAGCCCACATCGCCCTGAACTTCACGTTGAACTCAGTATGCAACTTCTGGAATGCTTTCAGCACGTCCTTCAAGCCCTCATTGCTACCACCAGAGCTTTCCAGCGCCGCACCAACCTCCGACTCTAGTCTCGCAGCGTTCGCGGCTTTCCGCTCCTCGCGGCGGTGGTGGTCCTCTTCCTCGTCAGCGACCTCCTCCCAGCTCTCCGTGTTCTTGGCTTTCTTCGTGGGCACCACTTGACGTGCCGCGGGCCGCTCAGGCATAGCGATAGCGGAGTCCGCTGCGCTTGGAGCAGAGACCTCGCTTTGTTCGTCGGAAGAGGCAGCGACCTCGTTATCTTCCGCCTCATCGTGGACGTCCAGATCACCCATGACGTCCAGCATGTCCATGTCTGTGCCCTCTTTCAGCTTCATGAAATTGAGCAAGCTGGTGATGATAGTCGCCAGTACAAGCGAGAAGTCGTTGAGTAAGAACCAGATGTCTGCTCGGCGGACGCCGTTGGCTTTCTCGATAGTCATAACATCACCATGCTTAAAGAAGTCCAGGAGCCAGGCGTTGAGCGGGAGCTCCATCTCGTCAGGATAGACTTCGACATGCGGGATGACCGCTTCCTCCAAGAACACACCATCCCTCGTAGTCTGGCAAAGATCGTGGATGGTGTCGAACTCATCACCTGGTCCGGACAATGCAACGAATGGAGAGCGGATCTTGGCTGGCGGCAGATGCTGTACACCCGCAGCATCACCAGCGTCATCCGCGGACCCAACGTCTGCGCCGGTCAGTGGGAGCTTGCTGTCATCGTCGTGGATGTGTTGCTCGACGAAGGTCTCGACGTAGGTCCTGTACACATCCAGCGTCTGCCGATTGTGCTGTCTAAGAATGTTCGATGCCTTCTCTGGCATCGGTGGCAAGAAGACCATCGAGGAGGACGGCTTGACAACCTTCTCGCGATACTCCTGATCTGCCTGGCGACACTGTATCCGGTTGAACAGGTGCGCCATGACCAGCATCATGGTCTCGATGGTGCTCTTCTCGTTCTTCTCGTGTCCAGCACACAGCTCATGGAAGTAGCCCTCCTTCATCAGTGCATGGAAGGCGAACGACGAGTTCTCGGTGAAATAGAGATGGCTGACGAGGCCGGCGAAATTAAGCGGTGCACCGTTCGCACCGAGCAACTCTTGCCGGCGCAGATACTCGATAGAGAATCGCAAGTGGTGCATTGTCTGTTCCTTGAATGAGGCTCCACCCATATACATTCTTGGCTGGGAGAGCAGGGCATTGATGGCGCCGACAGCATACTTGCTATTCTTGGATTCGTGGAGCAGCGTGAACAGACGCAAGACAAGCGTAGTGGTGATTGGAAAGTGGCCGTTCAAGTCTGGCAGTCTCGAGGAGATCAGTCTGCAGACCTTCTCACGGCTCACACCCTGGAAGACGACGTTTCCAAGCAAGTCAAAACCACGTCGACCGGCACGACCGGCGCACTGCCGGTAGTTCAGTGCAGTCAAGAACACGCTGTCGCCGGAGAAGACCACAGTCTTGCAAGGCATGTTGATTCCAAGCGCAAGCGTTCCTGTGGCGATGACGCAGCGCAGGAAACCCTTCCGGAACAAGATCTCGACCACTTGCCGGTATTTACGATTCATACCAGCGTGGTGCACGCCGATGCCACGCTGCATAGCGTCGATGAGCCATTGCTGAATGTTGCGCCGACCGAGCTGGCGGACGTAGATACCAAGTTCGGAGAGCTGCAGCTTGGTGTGGTCTGCAAAGTGGTAGCCTTCGAGAGGTGCATCAGGATCGAAGGACTCCCACTTGCTCGTCTCCGACTCGCCAGCATCGCGCGCCTGATCAAGCTTCGACCCCTTGTCGTCTTCCTGACCCTTTGGCTTTTTGACCTTGGACATCTTTGCGGCATTCTTCTCTTGCACTTTCTTCCAGAGCTCCCACTGCTCCAAAGTCTTAGTCCACTTTGGCCCGCTCTTCCTCTGCTTGAGCTCAGCGTCTTGAAGTTGCTGGAGCACGGTTTGGCAGATCTCCTCGCACTGGTGGCGGTCGTAATTGAACATGATCGCTGGCAGAGCATCTTGGGCGTTGAGACGGCATAGCAGCGGGAGTGTAGTCTCTCTCGGGTCGGACATGTCATTGATATTGACAGCAGCTGAGCTAGCTTGATCTGCTGCGCCTTGCGTGGTCTGTACTGGCTCTCGTTCATCGCTTCTGAATGAACGCTCGAGATCCTTGACCATCGCTTCGTACGGAGATTCTGCATCGGCAATCCACTGCTTCAAGACATCTTTCAGGTCTTTCTCCCACTTCAAGATGTCCGCCTTTCGAGCGACTGCGGGCAGAGCCTTCTCAGGATCGAATTCCTTCGGCACCGAGAAGCCGCCGGTCTGATGCTTGACCATGGCTCTCCAGAGCTCCATGCAGTCGCGTGGCTCTAGTCCAAGATCCTGCG
>JAKLLW010001448.1:0-15021 GCA_022814695.1 Neocatenulostroma microsporum
GTCCAATCTGGCGCCGTGGCATATTCGGCAAAAGCGCCGTTCGGCTGGCCAGGGGCGTGCATGGCTGCCACGCGGTCCCCTGGCTTGAACTCGTAGACGTCCTTGCCGATGGAGTGGATGATACCGGATATGTCGTCGCCACTGTTGTGCGGCCAGTTCTTCCTAAAGACGTTTCAGTGGTAAGTACTTCCGGGCGAAATGTGGAAGACGAACCATAGCGGGTACTTCCAATCCTACAAAACCGAATAGCATCAATATAATGGCTCAAGGGAATCTTGCACGCATTGGCTTACCTTTGGGTTCGTTCCGGCGACAATGACTTTGATGACCACTTCTTTGTCCTGAGGAGTAGGAATTGGGGTGTCGACGAATTTGACGGCTTCGATGGAAGGCTGGACGATCACTTGTTTGGGCATGATGACGACTGCAAGCGCTGAAATGTTCTGGATTAGTTGGCTGGATGTCCTCTGGTGATTCAAGTGTCTTTCAACCTGGACGACATCCTGGAAGCTATATATCGACTGCTCACGGCTGCCTTCGAGCGCGTTTTCCTACTCCATGGACGTCCGATCCATATGTCGATAGAGATATCCTCTGGTTGGCCCGAACATGCATATGCAAGCATGTCAGACCATGTGCTTCTTGCTGACTGACCGTGGTCCACTCCTTGCGCTTAAGTCCGGTCCCCAGGGGTTGCCGGAGCTCCATGGATCCTGTCTGACACCTTGGCGGGATGCGAGTCAATCCATGTAGCTCCATGGTCTCTGTCGTCTCCATTCTGCTCCTCCGTCCACTCAAACACCTGAATTGACAGCATGCAAGAACGACGACATCGCCCGGGTCCGACCTCGTGCCAATTATGCCGGAAAATGAAGCTAAGATGTAGCCGTATGTCGCCGTGCTCCAATTGCTCCGCCCGTGGTGTAGCCTGCAAATTCGAGAGTTCGTCACGGGAGCGCAGAACCAGGGCTTCTACGGAGCACAGCAATGCAGAAATACTGCGGCGCATGGAGCGACTCGAAGCCATTGTCCAGGAACACATATCTTTGCCCAAGAGCAGTTCTCGTCAAGATGTAGACACCGGCAGTACTGCCACATGGCAGCAATCACGGCCAACGGCACCAAGCAACGCTCCTTCCAGCATCGCTGAAGAACAAGACCAAGAGTTACGTTTACTGCAGCACGTCGGTACGAGAGCAGAGTCGCTTGTTCGTGAGCCCAGTCCCAATGAACAGTCTGCCGATGCTGTGGAAACTACTGACTCTCGTAGCTACCAAGCTTGTCAAACGGTCTGGTGTTCACCACATGTAGCTTGGACGATTTGCTCGAGGCAGAGACTAGCCGTGAACAGCCGAACCCATTCGCAGACGGCGGTCACTTCTATCAGACTGCTGTGAGACTACCATCTTACCAAATAGCGACAAAGCTCTTCCAATGCTACGAGTCTAAAGTGGACGGGGTATGCCGCATACTGCATGTTCCGACCGTGCGGTCCCTCATGCGAAATGCATACTTGAGTGTCGGCAGAAACGAGCCTCTTGTACCCGGTCAAGCTGCGCTGCTGCTTTCAATCTTCGCCATCGCAGCATACTTCTGTGAGGTACTTGGAGTCCTCCAGACGAAGCAAGACGCTATCCGGCTTTCCAAGATCCTGAGTGCAAGCGCTCTGGACGTACTGGATTGCTCGCGCCGAGCTACTTCGAACACTTTGGAGGCTGTTCAAGCCTACACTATCATGTCATATGTGGCGTATCATTTTGACGGGTTCTCGGCAAGGTTTTGCTCTCTGCAGACAAGCGCCATGACAGCTGCTGTGGAGCTACGTTTGCATCGACTGGATGCCGAGGACTCGTTGACCGCTGCAGAGGATGGGGCGCATGCTCGGGTCATAGTTGATCGCGAAGTGAAACGCAGAGTGTTCTGGCACATAGCCGCAACAGACTGGTGCGTGCTCGTTCTAGGGACGATCTGTACCCAACTCTAACAGCATCCACAGGCTCTTGTCAAGCACGTGCGGTCCACAGGAGGGTTTGTATTACATCCGTCCAGAGCATGTGCATGTCAGACTTCCGGCTTGCTGCTCAGATGACGATCTAGCCTTTGGAGGACCGGGTGCAGGCGCAAAGGAGCTCTTGTCCACTGGGATGATGTTCTTTCTCGAGAGGGTACGACTCGCACATCTGTGCCGTGAGATGACGGACATAGTGCCAACGGAGACATCTAAGCTCCTTCACATGCCGTACGAACAGATAGTGGTCTTGGACGAAAAGCTACAACAGTTCCTTACGGATCTACCGCAGCTATTCGCGCTCGACAATGAAAGTCGTCTAAGCAACAAGTCGCTCGAGCTTGTCTATCCCAACATTCCTATGTTGCGGTATGCCATCACCATTGAGGCGCATAGCAGGCGATGCAGACTCCACCACCGGTTCATGCTTCGGCAAGCTAACGACGGCCGTTACGCCTACTCGAGACGAGCATGCCTGCAATCAGCACGCACCATAGTCCGGGCCTACGGAGAGATTCAAGAATATCATCACACGCTCCCCGAGCCTATGCCCATGGTGGTGCACTTCACGCATTTTGCTCTTGCCTTCATGGCAATGGATCTTTGCTTCAACAGACAGGAGGACGACACGCCGGAGATCAAGGCGGAGCTTACCGACGCCCTGAGGATGTTCGAGAATGCCAAGAACGCCGCTCCGCTGCTGCGTCGATCGTTGGCGTCGTTGAAAGACGTCCTGAGGAGACACAACGTGCTCCCGGAGGATCCATCTGATCTAGCCAGGAACGACGTTGTCGGCAATGGTTCTGACGGAAGCGATCATACAGAACCCCTTCAGCACCAGCTAAATCTGCAAGACCCTGCACTTGCATACGATGCTTCCTTCGGCGAGTTCTGGCAAGCAGCTATGCAAACAGAGCCAAATGACAACTTCGCCGCCTGGGAAGACCTATTCTCGACCCTTGACTCGCGGCCGCTCTGACGCCGCCAGCTGATGCGCGACGGGCTATTAGACCTATTAGACCATTGAGGGTTGGTGAAATAGATCGTTTCCAATCATTCCCCGAAGTCATCAGGTCTTCAAGTGGCAGAGAGAGGCTTGTGCGGGAGCTTCTGATCGTACGTTGATGCTGGGAAAGCCGCAAGACAGCGGCAGGACACACTATTGTAACAGTGGGATTGCGACCGACAATATTTGATCCACCGACCCTTACATGTTGCATGGCGTCGGCTTTGGGAAGCACTTCATACTAGGCCTACGTGACTATCTCTTGCTTCAGGTCATGGGGCCATCGAGGCTGATCCACACCATTGCCCCTGGTGCCAACATTGTACCCAAGCTTCACATTGTCCGCGAACTGTGCGATAGGCTTGACCTGTACGAAGGCATGCCCCACAGCCTTCGACTCGCGCTGTTCAAAGAACGTAGGGTTGAACAGCGTCTTGGCATCATGCTTCGCCAGCGAGCCGAGCATAGCAGGTAGGAGGTAGTTCATGGAGTGGTAGTGTCGATAGACCGGACTGCCGTGCCTCTTCCAGACATCAGACCAGACTTCTGGAGGATACTCGCCTACTGAATTGACCAGCCACTGTGAATAATAGTTCAAAGAGACCTGGGAGATATTGGTTAGTAGATGCATTGAGTCGCAGGTCAAAGCACCAATTTACGTCGATCCCGTAAGATCCGCCTTCTTCGCCTCGCCGAATTAGTGCTTGCAGCACTGCTGAGCTACCGATGACTCCGGTGCAGTAATCGCTGTTCGGAAACACGGGAGTAACAGCCTCATCATTACCCATTGCCTGACCATACCTCATCGACACTCCGCAGCACTAAAGGGAGTCAGCACGTAAGGCGGATCGCCATTCTCCTTACTGAACCACTTACAGCATCACTAATCTGCTGCCATCCGGAACGATGCATCCACGGTCCTGCCCATCCGTAACAGTTCTCTCGAACGTGTATCAAGCCGCGCTCCCTGTTCTTGACGAGGTCAAAGATGGCTTCACGACCGAAGCCGTTTCTCTCCATTGCACCCGGACGATAGCCTTCTACGACTACATCCGCTTCCCGGATTAGCTCTCTCAGCACCTCACGGCCTTCCTCCGTCTTCAGGTTCAAGCTGGCATTCCACCTAAGAGCGATAGGTGTAAAGATCAGCGAATGTCTTCCAACAGTCTCCAGACGCTCTACCCAGCAGTATACTCACTTGCCCCATTGGAGATCCTGGTGCAGTCCCGACATGTCTGTGACATTCGGACCAGTGATTCTCATGACACTCGCCCCCATCTCTGCAAGCGACCGACCAATAGCTGGAGAGGCGATGATGCGAGTCAAATCCACGACCTTGAGACCTGCTAAGGGTCTGCTTGACGACGAGGGCAGTGAGCTGTTTTCCGGCCACCAAGCAGCTGGTTGCTTCCGTCCTTCAGCCTTCTCAAGGCTGTACAAGCCGACATGCGCATTGGCCTTGTAATGGTCCGAGGCTTTGAACTCCTCAGGTGTCCAGCAAATCGTGCCAGCCTGGTGATACTGCTCGTTCATGGTCTGATCCAGTTCGCCTGAGTCATGCTTCTCAACGACTGTCTGCATTCGCTCGGCTACACTTTCGTATGTATCGTCCTTTTGACCTTCAAGAGGCATCCCAAGAGCGGTCAAGGTTGGGTCTGGGTTCATGCTTCCGTGGCAGTGGTAGTATCTACCGTCCTTGGTCCGGTATATATTGGTCGCCAGTAATCTATGCAATCCAGTGCAGTTGTGCAAGTCTGTGTTCGGGAAGCCGTACTTCTCTGCCGTTGAAGCATCGAAGACGTTGAACGCCTTCTCTTCGCCGTTGTCGACGAGTTTCGCCATGAAGGGCGACATGACGAACAGGGATGCATGGTCAGTGTTGATGCCGACTTCTGAGAGCTTGGCCCCATATTTTCGTGCTCGGAGAACATTCAGCAAGGATGCTTCGAACGCCTTCAAAGCTGAGATACTCTCGGCAAAGCGCCAATTGATCGGTATGCTTGGTCGCTCATTGCCCGTGAAGTGGACGAGCTTGGCCGCCTCGGTGAGGTCCGATGGTAGTGATGGCACCAGCGAGTTGTTGATGATCTCCTCGAATAGCAATTTCTCGGCCTCTTTGGGCACCGAATATGTCGTCTCACCAACAGAGCCCATGTTGGAGTTGAATGCGATCGTCGTCCGTTGACTTCTGCGTCGCTCTTCGAAGGCGTACCAATGGGTTCAAATCGTCCAGAGTCAAGTCAGTCTGCTGGAAAAATATGAAGAGCTGGACTGTGTCGCCACAATTCTGTGTCGTTGATGTTTAGAGAAAGAGAGCCATGGCACAAGTAGCAATAAGCAGACACCCGAGCAGCCCTCGATGGATGCGAACGTAGGTGGGCCCTACCTCACCCCGCCTCCAGCTCCACCACAGCCTCGGCCATGGATGGCAGATTACAGGTATACAAGGTGTTCGACTATGGGCAGTAGTCCGAGGATTAGGAGTATGTGCAATTGTTGTTCGTGAGACACCAACCAATTCTATCATATGTTCAGCCAGACTTAAGCTCCTGCTAATCCGCCATACCCATCGTGACCAACCGTCGAGGGAGACAGACGAGGCTACCATAGTAAGGTTGCATTGCCGTTAGAAGTATCACGCAATGGGTTCGATACAGAGACCTGTTCGCATAGCGAACTGCTCAGGTGCGGTCCCAGATCCAGGCGATCATATGTACAACCAAGCCAAGCACGGCCCGGTCGATGTTATTACTGGCGACTACCTAGCAGGTCAGCTCTTCGACGCAACGATACACCCACCGGTACTGATAGTGCCCAGAGATCAATCTCGGCAACCATGCCGAAGCCTATTCAAAGGGCGAACATTCCGGCTTTGAGCCAACGGCATGGGATGGCATCCAGAAGTCGATCGAGCTCATCAATGAGAAACGCATCAAGCTGGTCATCAACGGCGGCGCTCTCAATCCCAAAGGCCTCGCGGAGGAGACCCACAAACTCGCGAAATCGAAAGGGCTCGATCTGGCTGTTGCTTACGTGCAGGGTGATGACTGTATGTACAAGATCAACGATTTGCTCGCTTCGGACGAGGCGCTCCCGCATCTGGACAGGGCGAACTCGAATGTGCAGCTCGAGAAGGATACGAAGGAGTTCATTGGTCATCCAAAGGATATGCCGATTGTGAGCGCCAATGCGTACCTCGGGATGCGAGCCATTAAAGCTGGGCTTGATCAAGGTGCTGATATCATCATCTGTGGCCGCGTTGCAGACGCAAGTCCTGTTATAGGTATGGGGCGTTTACCTATCATCGATGATTCGACACGTATGCTGACAGTCGGATCCGATTGCTTGCAGGTGCTGCAGCTTGGTGGCATGGGTGGAAGGAGACCGAGTATGACGCTCTTGCTGGCGCGTTGATCGCTGGCCGTATGTCAACCAACTCATTGATCCTGAGGTGTGACTGACACGCAGCAGACCTCATTGAATGCTCATCTTACATCACGGGGGCGAACTACTCCGGCTTCTTTAAGCACGAGATCTCCGAACTCCTCAACCTCGGTCTGCCGATAGTGGAAGTCGAAGCGAACGGTGACTGCATCGTCACGAAGCACGAAGCCTTGAACGGCTTCGTCGATTCCGATACTGTCAAATGTCAGTTGTTGTACGAGCTTCAAGGGACGATATACCTCAACAGCGACGTTAAAGCAGACATCAAGAACATCCAAGTCGAAGATGTAGGAAAGAACCGCGTCCGGGTATCAGGTACCACTGGAGCACCACCGCCATCTACCACCAAGCTGGCGGTATTCTACAAAGCGGGCTGGCAATGTGAGCTGCTGTTCAACGCTACTGGGTATGCTTCGGAGAAGAAGTTCAAGTTGGTGGAGGCGCAGATCCGTGGCAAGCTGAAGGAATGGGGCGTTAAGCTGGACACCCTGGACTTCCAGTGGGTTGGTCGTCCAGAGTCGAATCCAAGTTGCCAGCTCGCTTCGACGACATATTTGCGTATCTTCGCTCAATCGCAGGACAAGGACGCGGTCGCGAAGGTGATGCCAGCATTTGCGTACAATACCATGCAGCACTTTGCAGGATTCCACAGCTCGCTGGATTTCCGCACAGCTATGCCGAAGCCCTTCTTGGGTTTCTACCCAGCAATTATATCGCAAAGCGAACTGGAAGAGAGCGTCAACATCATCGGTGGCGATGCATCCGACGTTCGCTCGTCCGTTGTAGGGCCTCCGAAGAAGACGGAGCAGCTGCAGGAACGCGAGGATTACGAGCCCACTAATCCGGTGGATCTTGCAAGCTTCGGCGAGTCAGTGATGGCACCCATCGGAGACGTGGCGCTCGGCCGCAGCGGTGACAAAGGTGCGAACGTCAACTGCGGCATCTACGTCCACACAGATGAGGAGTGGGACTGGCTAAGAAGCTTGATGACCAAGGCCCAGATGCGGAAAATGCTGGGCAGCGACTGGAAGGACTGGTACCATATCGAGCGCTGCGAGATGCCTGGTATCAAGGCGGTGCATTTTGTCATCTATGGGCCGCTCGGAAGGGGTGTGAGTAGTTCGAAGATACTGGATGCGCTTGGCAAAGGGTTCTGCGAATTCATCAGAGCTGTTCATGTACCTATTCCGACGAAGTTCCTGGGTAAGTGGTCGATTGTATAGGTGGGTGTCTTTGTAGCGTGCTTTATTATAGTGGACAGGGCAAGGTCTTAGCCAGCCTGTACGACTTGAACAGCAAGATACACTGTTCCAGTCAGATCGTGTGCGACGCGCCGGTCGCGTCCATGATCGATTGGATTTCAGATGATGGCTGGACAGAGCGAAAAGGGTGTGATGTGCCGCGAGACAGCTGGATGGGATCGCAGCACCCTGCACCAAGCTCGATATCTGGAAACTTGTGTCGCACAACGAGAAGAAAGCGTGTTCGAGACTTGTTGGCGTTCATGCTCGTCGGCCCCAGGTTCTGCCACACCTTGTCGTCGTGCCTATTTCGGGTGTTGAGCGGGTACTTCCGTAACCCAGGATCTGCACGGATAAGGTGAAGTTCCGCTAGATGCGGTCTGTGCTGATACAAATTCGGCCAATCAACGCCAGCTATCTCAGCCTGCTCAGAGCTTACCTCCTATTGCGCCACCCAACCTCTTCCGGGACAAACGGGCGACGCGAGAATCAACGCGAAGGCCGAGCCCGAGCCCGATAAGTGATAAGGAGCGCGTTGGTACCATTGAGTTCGTGTGAGATTCTCTATCTTCCCTCTTTTCCATCTCACTTTCGCCTTTCGTCTCGTCTCGTCTCGACACCTTCATCATCAGCCTCACCTTCATCACGCTCATTACCCACCACCACACTCGTTCTTCCACCAACGTACACCATGGGTCTCACCATGCACTCCTACGAGTCCACCTACACCGCGCCGCGGACTGCTCGACACCGCTTCATGATGTACACAGCGCGAGCACAGCAAGCCTTCGAGATCCAGAACTTCTTCTTCGAGCAGAAAGCCAAGCTCACGTCCTTACTCAACACCATCGGCCAGGAAGCGAAGACCGCTCCCTTCCCCATCTGCATGGACTACCCGGAGCTCACCGACGCCGTCACACAGCTGCTTGGTGAAGCCCAAGTAGCGAGCGGTCTCACCTATGACCAACTGCAGCAAGCCGGCGTAGAAATGCGCCCCTTCGCTGAGAAGGTCCAGTTCGTTGAGACCGTCGCTGCAGACGTCCGTACGCGCGCGATGACTGCTGCAAAGCCAGTCTCTCGAAAGAGGGGCAGGCGTGATGAGGAGGAGGACGATGAGATGGCTGACGTCTCGTACAGCAATACGAGCAACAAGCGTAACAGAAATGTCATGGTTATCGAGCCAAACCATTGCGGCCCGTATGCCGAGCGGTTCCTGCAGACTGCTTGGTGGACACAGCAGCTGTGCGATTGAATGACCTCAGTCCACCCAAGCACTATGGCTTCGCGCCATCGACGCGCACACCATCGAAGCCGCGCCGAGCAACGCACGCCTCCATCACTTGTGCATCCAGACAGAGACATAGTCTTTGCCTTGTCCAATGGAGTGTGTCCTCTCCGCCAGCCACCGGTCGACCCTCACCAACGCATTATCCGGCTCATCACTGCTGCGATCCTCGACCGCACATCCGTTCTCATCATACTCCACCTCCCGACCAGGATGAGCAAGCAGCTGCTCATACAACTCTCTTTGCAGACCATGCGGCGGCCCACCCGTACTCGGCTCTTTACCCAGTGGAAACTCGAGGCAGACGAGATGGCCATTGGGTGCAAGCAGCTCGCTCATGCGCTTAGCCCACTTGGGCCGCATCTCGGGCGGAAGAGCACAGAGGAAGGTGTAGTCGTATATCACATCGAAGTTCCGACCACCGGTCTGCGACAGGAAGTCGTCCGAGAAGAAGTCCTCGAGCATGAATTTGCTCTCGCCATAGCTCTCCACCCCCTTAGCAAGCGGATACTTCTCGGCCATCTTGGGATCTTCCCGCATCTTGTTCGCCTTCTCGACGGCCTCCTTCGAAACGTCAAGGCCGTATGCATCGTAGCCATACGACGCAAAGAGCAGGACATCATATCCCTTCCCACAACCTGGCACGAAAGCCTTCTCCCTCTCACCGAGAGAGCTGTCTCTGAAGGGCGAGCCAAGGATGTTTTGCTTGTTGTTCAGCGTATCGATGAGGGCGGGGCTGGGTTCATTGCGATCCCAGGGCGTGAACGATTTCTTCCAGAGGTCGTTCCAGCCCTGGGCATGTTGATCGAAAGGCTTGTCGGTGAAGTGTTCGCGAAGTTTGCTTCGGGCGTCTGCTTCTGCCATCTTCGTCGTTTGATTGTTGTTCTGTTGTTCCAATGCTTATACGTACCTGTACGATAATACCGAGGGATGTAGGATATGAATCGACTATGTGTATGATCTAGATGTATTTACTACCGCGGAAGCGACGCCCTGAACTTAAGGTAGCTTGTACTTGTACTGATTACTTTCCTCTGCCACAAAATGCTGCGGGTTCTTCTGATTGGTCCCTGTTACAGGTGTGACAACGATGCAGGACTTCCTATCAACCTCGCCTCATCCACCAACTCTTTCTTCTCACTCGCGTCATACATCGTTTGCAGTCATAGTGTTGCCAGACCGCCGAGCAAACATCTTCACGCCGTTATCGGCCGGTCATCGTCGTTGCCCCGCAATGTCACCTCGGGCAAGAAGAAACACTCGCCTTTCTAGCGAAGCTCAACGGCAATCGGCACCTTTGCACTTTTCTGCTAGGCCGTCCACTGGGCCACTGCCTTTTGGAAAGCGCTACGCTGCGGTATCCATGCCGTGTCCCGTAAGGCAGGTAGGAGTACAGTCATCTCACTCACTTCACTCTTTGACCGCAGCTTCCTCCATCGGTACCGCGTGAGGAAACCCGCGTGGATGTGGCGGTAGACGAAGCATCAGAAGTGGGACTGATGACCGTAGCGCACTATTGATAGGGAAGCTCATATCTCTAGCCTCCATATACAGACTTCCAAAGGCTATTGCAGGGAGCTGGTATTGCTATCATGGACGACCGCGACCTCGAAAAGGGTGAGCTGGAGAAGGAACTCGACAAGATCGAGCCAGAGACAGATGATTCGACCTCGGAGGAACTTGGCCGGACTCAATCTGCTCTCACGAAGGAACCGGACATCACCGCCACCGGCGCGCCATGCTCGAATAGCGAAGACGTCTTGAAAGTCTTTCAGCGCGGTCGGCATAGAGAATCGCATGTCTCGCAGATTTCGAATGACTCGGACCAGACCTTGGAGGACGAGGAAGCACATGATCATCAGGTACCGCCTCACAGAACACGAAGTCGAGCTAGATCTTCAAACCGCTCGGTGCGTCCGGACGCTGTCAAAGTACCGGTCTCGGAACGAAGAGGCCTCTTCCCTCGTCTCTGCATATTCGCCGAGGTCACAGATCCCTACAACTACACGCGGAGGAAGAAATGGATCATTACGTTCATCATCGCCTGCGCCGGAGCGGCGGCGCCAATGGGCTCGTCGCTGATCCTGCCTGCGCTGAACGATATTGGGCGGGACTTCAAAGTCACTCCTACTATTACGAATTTGAGCATCGCCCTTTACATGCTTTCAATGTCCATCTTCCCGCTTTGGTGGTCGAGCTTCAGCGAAACTCTTGGCCGACGAACCATCTATGTGGTTTCGTTCGCGTTGTTCACTCTCTTCAACGCCCTGTCCGGCGTTAGCGTCAACATTGCTATGTTCATCGTCATGCGATGCCTGGCTGGCGGCGCTGCAGCTAGTGTCCAAGCAGTCGGAGCTGGAACGGTCGCAGATGTGTGGGAGACCAAAGAGCGTGGAAGAGCCATGGGCATGTTTTACCTCGGACCTCTTTGCGGACCTCTGCTCTCACCAATTATTGGAGGCGCTCTGGCACAGAGTCTAGGCTGGCGATCGACGCAGTGGTTTATGACGATCTTCGGCGCTTGTCTATGCCTACTCATCCTGTTCTGCCTGCCAGAGACTTTGCGAAAACGAAAACCGCTAGCCGCTGCCGCCGAAGTGGATGCAGAGGCCGAGGTCATCGCAGAGGATGCGGAGGAGGAAAAAGCGGTCCCAGAAAGACCAGCACTCTCCAGGAGCGTAACCCAGCAGTCCGTCAAGGTCAAGACGCACAAGTACTGGCTGATGTTCAAACGAGCAATCATCGCCCCCTTACGCATCATCCTCTACCTGCAGTTCCCAGCTGTAGCGATCTTGGTCAGCTACGCCACAGTCTGCTTCGCATCGCTCTATGTCCTCAACATAAGTGTCCAGCAGACCTTTTCCGCTCCTCCGTACAACTACAGCTCAATCATCGTTGGACTCCTCTACCTACCCAACTCCCTCGGATATTTCCTCAGCTCCATCTTCGGCGGTCGATGGGTGGACATGATTATGCATCGTGAGGCAAAGAAGGCGGAGCGGTACGACGAGAACCACAAACTCATCTTCCAGCCTGAAGATCGCATGAAGGAGAATGCTTGGATAGCCGTGTTCCTGTGGCCGCTGGCGATTCTGACCTACGGCTGGACGGCGGACTTCAAGGTCAATACCGCAGGGCCAATGATAGCCAACTTCTTCTTCGGGCTTGGGAGTATGCTTGTCTTTGCGATGGCTACGACGATGTTGACGGAATTCATGCCGAGGAAGGCTAGCAATGGCGTGGCGTTGAATAACTTCATCAGGAACATCTTTAGCTGCGTTGGGACCATTGTGGCTTCGCCGCTGATCGATGCGATTGGGAATGGACCGACATTTAGCATACTGGCTGGCATTGCGCTGATATCGGGCGTGGCTACTATCCTTGCCATGAAGCGCTTTGGGCCCAGATGGCGGAAGACGATGGAGCAGCGTATAGAGAAAGTCATGGGTGACTAGTGTCGGGGTCAAGTACTCTTTGTCGCAAGTAGTTGATTGAACGCCATTGCGTCTCAAAATTCCCATAATCCTTTCGTTTTCGGTATCCCGCGAGAGTCGTTGGCTATTCATTTGCAATCGTCGCAGATAGTAGTTCTGGACGCCGACTCGAAAGGTTTAGTCCCTCTATGAACAGCACATGGTCCAACAAGACGTACGGACTCTTCCATGCAATCGACACCGCAAGGGCGGGTGGAAATGGTTGATGACCGATCTCAGATCAAAAGTCTCCGATCTCGACAAGGCGTCAAAGGCGGCGAGAGGCCTATACAGTAGCTTGTGACTATGCATTGCCGTCGAGAAGGTTGGACTGCGTCCTCTCCCAAGATTCAAGCCATCCGAGTCTGGCAGACAGTGCGATAGCTTAGCCAGATCTCGCAACATTGGAAAGACGAGGTCGGCTACGAATTACTTCATCCACCCTTGCTGGTGCTGGGGCACTTGGAATCTGGAAGCCCTTCCTGTCATTCTACCCTCAGGCTCTTGCACCTGTGGCCCTCTCCCATCGGAGCCAATACTCCCACAGCGGGACATTCACTTGGGGTACATATTCCGTACCCAACGCCGGATACAGCACGTACGGCCACAGGTCGCAGAATACTGGGCATCCCGTCCGCTCTGCCATACATAAGCTGCGAACCGGCGGATTAGTACTACGGTTGGTGACAACGTGGGAATACCCGCTGCTGTACGTTTTGCTTTTTGCTCTCTGGACATGCTAGAAGCCTCGCCCGTGATCCCCGGGTGTGGTGTGTGTAGCCATGGCCTCCGTCAAAACGTCAGCAGACCAGCTGAAGTATCATCCTAGGACTCATGTGCTGTTCATGCAACCATTTGAGCTGTTGCAGTTTGCTCGCCGTATTATGCCTTCGACCAGTGCCTACTCGGTATACAGCTCGCATGTCTGCTTCCGCGCCTTGCATCCGACGAACCTGTAGCGCCTCAAGTGTGCTGTGTGCCTGAGGAGAATAGGCTGCTGTACCCGCAGCAGCCGGTATGCCCTCCCCCTCCTCGTGGTAAGCACCCTTTCCCGGTACAGCAGTTTCGATTCTGAGAGCATAGCGGAGAACGTCTCCCAGTCAGTCTTTGGGAAGAGCGGCTTTCACCAAAGTCCGTCATCCGATGAGAAAGGTCCCTGCTAGCAAGGTCCCTGCTGCTCTTTTGAACGAACACGAAGGGATTCTTAAGACCAAAGTAGTAGACTCTGACGAGTTTGAAGCGCGTGTCACGACGGATGCCATCGTCGACACCTCAGTCCACCTCCATAGGGCCAGACCAACGTCGTCCAAGGCACTCGAAGCTCGTCCTTGAAGTGGTTTGGCTTTCTAGGAGGTAGCGCATCTGCTGCAGGGACCCCGGCTAAACCACCACTGGCCTGTGACGCTTGCGCGAGAGCGTTGATTCGTCCACCCGTCTATCTGCACTCCAGGCTGTCGTCAACGTCGCACGCTTTCCTCTCCAGATCACTGTGCAGTGTGTGTAGTATGCTATTCGCCAATTGAAGAAGGCATTGCGCCATAACCAGCCTTCTTTAACTTCTTATCTGCCACGCTCAGGCCACGCGAAGGTCTATTTCGAGTCGGCAACCCCGCCATCCTAACCGCACGAGGACCAGGCCTCCTTCTCATCTCCGCGACCCGAGCTTCTGCACGAGCGCGTGCGAGAACTGTTACACCTTGTCTATAGAGTTTGTCGAATTGTACATACGCCGCACGCACGAACTCCTTTCCGTGCAGCAGCTTCACACACCACCCATCATACCAGCGCAGGGCAATGGGATCATACAACTTCCGCTGTAAGTCACATGCATGCGCATCAAATACTGGAGCCTTGAGCAGCTAGCTGTTCGCGGGCGATCCACCTAGAAGACTCTTCCGGACTCCGGTTACCTAGCCATTCCATTATCAAGGTTCCTGCGAGCTGACCTTTGCTCTTTCTTGATCTTTAGGGGAACATCCAGCGCAAGAGGTATTCGTCACTGGTACTTTCGATAACTGGGGCAAGACTGTTCTGCTTGATAAGAGCGGGTCGGCGCATGAGAAGGAGGTGAAGCTTCCGGAGTCACAAGAGAAGATACTGTATAAGGTATGTGCGATTGGGCCAGGATGAGACTGGCATGTGCGGCGCGGTTGGCGAAGGCAGTGAATGGGGCAGCTGCGAGCATGTGAAGAAGTGGCATGCTGATCGGATACTTCAGTTCGTCGCGGACGGCAATTGGTCACACGACCACACAGCAAAGACCGAGACAGATCACGAAGGCAACGTCAACAACGTACTATACCCACAAGACATCAAGCCTTCAGCTTCAACGGCCGCTATATCTTCAGTAGCACCTGGCGCATCGTAAGCCGCACTTCCTTCACTCACCCCACTACTTTCGCCCTCCAGCTGGCTAACAAGGCAAGCAGTACCACAAACATGGCAGGTGAACAGCCCTTCCAGACAAACTCGAGGGATGACATACCTGGCGCTTTCCCAGAGACTCCAGCTGTAGACAACAACAAAACATTCTCAGTTGATCCTCTACCAGCTTCATCAGGCAC
>JAKLLW010001449.1:0-15017 GCA_022814695.1 Neocatenulostroma microsporum
TCTTGCCCGATACCGATGTGCGGCCGCCTCTTCAAGCGCTTAGAGCACCTTAAGCGCCACGTCCGGACCCACACGCAAGAGCGCCCGTATCTCTGCAATCTCTGCAACAAGGCGTTCTCACGGTCGGACAACCTTGCACAGCACAAGCGGACGCATGAGACCAGCGCTGATGGTTCCGCCCCCTCGGAAGAGGAAGTGGAAGACGAGCGCTTGGAGGCCATGGAGAACCTAACTGGCGACGAGCCTGAGGTTGAAGAGGTCAGCTTCCCGTCAGTCGGCATGACTACTGGAGCGGAGATGCAGATGCCAATGCCGACCCACGTCGACATGCGCACACTCACGCACGGCGTAATGGGCCCGCCACACCAGATGCTGCACACGGGCCAATACCAATGAGCAGCAACTCGGCCAACAAAAGCATTTTTGCATTCTTGTGTGTGATTAGGAGCTTCTTTTCCTTAACCTTCGGGGACGGATTCTCTTCGATAAGGTACGGGCTCGGAGGGGAAGGAGCATGGTTGGCGCAGGGGCACGGAAGGCGCCATGTCCGTGACGATTGTATGATATAAAGCGACAGTTTCGTTTGTCCCAGACTGGTATGCCCGCAGCATAGGCAGATGACGGGCATCTGTACGGAGGACATTGTCTGTTATAGAGCGAGCAAGCGAGGAGTTGGGACGGCGCTTATGGCGAAGAGATTTCTTCGTCTGTTGCCGTAGAGAGGCGACCAGATAGCAGTTGAAATGCAAACTACTGCTGTAACACGCGAACCATTCTATCTCTTCTCTCCCGTCACTGTCTGATATCGATATTCCCAAAGGCACACGTGATCTTGGCTGCTGCATGCCTTTCGTCTAAGGCAACGAGTTTCAGCCTTACGGTGCTGCCCCGCCATACCAAATCCAAATCCAAATCCAAAACCTTGGTGGGATGTTTCGACACAGTCACAATTCATTCATACCTTAGCCATTGACTCACTCGAAGCTCGAGCTCACGCACCTTCAAAAGATCCTGGAAACCTCAGTCTACTGGTAGTCCACTCACACGAACTTTGCAAACTTCACTACTTAGAGAACAAAATGCTGGACCTCAACGACTTCATCAAAGAGCGCGGCGGTGACCCAGCCAAGATCAAAGAATCGCAGCGTCGCCGCCATGCGCCGGAAGAAGTCGTGGATGAGGTTATAGAGATGTTTGAGGATCACAGGAAGACTCAGTATGCGGCTGCAACAGAAATGGGCGCGAAGATCAACAAAGTCCAGAAGGACATGGGCCAGAACAAGAAGAACAAGGGTGACCCGGAAGAGTTCAAGCAGCTTATGCAGCAGAAGGATGACTTGACGAAGGAGAAGCTCCAGCTTGAAGATTCGGCACGGCAGAAGCACATAGCCCTCTTGAAGAAGGCCAAATCGATAGGGAATTACGTCCACGAGAGCGTGCCCGTCAGCGACAACGAGGACAAGAACGCTCTCCAGCGAGACTGGGCTCCTGAGGGCGTAGAGGTAGTTAAGAAGGACTGCATGTCACATCACGAGGTCCTCACCCGGATAGGCGGCTACGATCCTGAGCGAGGTGTCAAATTGGTCGGGCACAGAGGGTACTGTCTCACGAAAGCTGGCTACTGGCTCAACAGTGCATTGCAGCGTTACGGCATGGAGTTCCTGGCCGAGAGGGGCTACGAGCCAAACCAGCCGCCGTTCTTCATGTCACGCGAGGCCATGGCCAAGACTGCTCAGCTTGAGGAGTTCGACGAAGCCCTCTACAAGGTCCAAGAGGACGAGAACGACAAATCCACCGACAAGTACCTCATCGCCACCTCTGAGCAACCTATCTCCGCGATGCACGAAGGCGAATGGTTGAGCAATCCAGACTTGCCGATCAAGTACGCTGGTCACTCGACGTGCTTCCGGAAAGAGGCTGGATCGCATGGGAAGGACGCCTGGGGTCTCTTCCGTATTCACCAGTTCGAGAAGATCGAGCAATTCATCTTCTGTAAGCCAGACGACAGCTGGACTCACTTCGATCAGATGATAGCTACAGCAGAGGACTTCTACAAGAGCCTGAAGCTGCCTTATCGGGTTGTGGCCATCGTATCAGGCGCGCTAAATAACGCTGCTGCGAAGAAGTACGATCTCGAAGCGTGGTTTCCGTTCCAAGGAGAGTACAAGGAGCTCGTGTCGTGCTCCAACTGCACTGATTACCAAACGCGCGAGCTGGAGATTCGGTATGGTCCCACGAAAGCTGTAAGTCCTTCAGGCCCAGGACGTCCTTGCTAATATACTATCATTACAGATTTGGTCAGAAGAAGCAGACTGACGCCTCATTTCAAAAGTCGTACGTCCATGCGCTGAATTGCACGCTCTGCGCGACCGAGCGTGCTCTCTGCTGCGTGCTCGAGAACTATCAGACGGAAGATGGTGTAATGGTCCCTGAGGTGCTACGGAAGTACATTCCAGGCCAACCAGAGTTCTATCCGTACATCAAGGAGCTTCCTAAGGACTCAACGTCGCTTAAAGCGAAGGGGAAGGCAGAACAGACGAAAGGCGGTGGAGCTCCAAAGCTGCCGAAGGAAGGCGAGATGGTTGAGAGGCCTAAGCATCCCAAGGAGGAGAAGATGTCATGAATGAAAAGTTATCGTCACTGGCAAGATCTCACGATTGATGTGGCCGCATGAGCAATCCCACAGGGACTTCCTGAGCGTTTGGCGTCGGTGTTGGGGTGGAGATCGCATACGCCGCTGCTGGGGATAGCGCTGCGCTGGTGCATGGTGCATAGCGATGGCTAGTTATGAGATCACTGGGTGATGTCAGAATCAGACCCAAAGTCTTACCTGTTACTTCGTCTCACTCTCCATCACCTATGACCTCCGAATGGGCTGACATTGCCATTGCAAAGACGCCTGAGACCTCATCCGCATCCACCAGTTCGAGAAGACTGATCAGGTTATCTTCTGCAGGCCGGAAGCGGAGCGGTGAGTCGCATGTAAGCTAATAGTTGAGCAGTACAGCGTGGAGGCCGCTCGTACGCCAGGAACGACTAATGTTCGCGACGTCCGAGAGGGGACGTCTTCAACGGCCATCGTGGATTGAGACAATGAGCCATGATAGTAGATCAATACGATACATTGCACCAAGTCTAATCACCATTCTACACCAAACTAGATGACAGCCTGCTGCCATCTGGCATTGCTCAGGTTGAGCAACCCTATCACTCCTGCAACTAACCATGCTACGACCCTCGTCTGGCCGTTCTCTACCTGCGCTTGTTTCTCCCTCGACCGCCGATCAACCCTCCTCCGAAACATACTGTCCTTCGCATTCGCCACCAGTGGCAGTTCTAATCGCGCGTCGCGCCAGGGCACTGCCACTCCGACCCGCTCTCTCTGCACGCCTCGTCGATGAACTGCATGCACTCTTGACAGACAGTGAGACGGCACTCTTGACGTTGACACCTGAGGATAGGCATATCGCCTCCATATATCACAACGACAACGCCACCGTGGCTTGGACCGCTGCATTTGAAACTCTTGTTGGCCTTCGTGACATCCACCCACTTGTGCCTCGCTTTGATGGTCTTCTGAGTCTTGGGTCCCTGAATGCCGTTGCCGTTGCCGTTGCCTTTCTCGCCGCCAGGCGGTCCGGGTTGAACGGCCTTCTTCGGCTTCGCGGACGATGTCGGACTGGTGAGGTCCTGCTGTGCAGCTCTCTCATCGTTTTCCCTCTTTTGCCTCTCCGCCTTCTCCGCCTCAAGACGTAGCAGGTCAGCTTGCGGAAGGCGAAGGCCGTAGCTGCGCCTCTCGCGGCATCTTCTGCGACAGGTGAGCTTGCGTTGGTGGGCAACCCCTTGCCAGAATTGCTTAGCAGACTCGCTGCCATCACCCGCCTGAGGCGTACGGTCGTCATGCTGTTGATACTTGGCTGAAGCTGCCGCAGGCTTGTGGCTGGGTGTGTTGGGTGAGCGTGCAGTGGCAAAACGTCGAATGCGATTTGCAAGATTGTGTCTCTCCGCCCTGTGGGCAGCGAAGCCGCGTGGACTGAGCCGATGTCTTGTGTGCATTCTGCCGGATGATAGTCGTTGCTGTCGAACAGAGGAGATAGTGTAACCGATTGGTCGTTCCGTGAGATGATCGATGTACGGATTGTGAGCAAATGGGTTCAGGCGTAAAGGTAGGAGTGAGTAATCTGAGAACGAAAGGCTGGCCAGCAGCTGCACGAAGGGATGCGAGGAAATGGATGTGGGAGTGGATGTAGGAGTTGATGATGTCTGGCTTCCTGGGCGAGGAGAACGAGCATACTTATCGTCCTGACTACAGCCATAGCGGAGGTCAGGACAGTCAACTGGTCTTGCTTGAGGTGAGACAGTGGCGAAAGGGCATATGTCTTGCTGACGACTCGATGCCGAGACTCCGACAGGTCTTAGACATTAGGCATAGTACTCCAGCAAGACAGCGCAGCATTTCTGTTCATCTTGTCATAAACAGCGTGTCTCGAAGCTCGAGCCGTGCACTGGCAAGCCGCTGCCAGTCTCGTCCTTGTGTCGAATCTGACAGGCGTAGCTGTAGTCCTCAGCTGTGCGGTCATACCTCGCAGCCATTCGTCGCTGTCGCGTCGTCTTGATTCCGCAGGCCACTCGGCAGGCTCACATATTCCCCATCAGCAGCGCGCTGGCCTGCACAACAGAGAGAAAAGGCTGCATTTGCTAGCCGAAGCAGCTTCCGGTACTGATACAGCGACGGACTGAAACTACCTCGTACTCGAGGCGTGAACACGTACTCTACACCACCCACCCACGCACCCTCCCAGTGCGTTGTACCCATGAACGCCGCAACACCATACGCTCACCCACTCACCCTCATAAACAAAGCCAAAACGTCTCATTCTCAACCGCGCCCTGCCTCGGTCCCACCATAGACCCCAGCGAACTACCTGTAATATAGCAGAAAACTTCATCCTCAAGTCCCGTCCCATTCACAGGACCCTTAGGATGGTAGAAACTCTTTGTCATGGTAAGGGCGTCGATTTGTTGCAATGGGGTACACCTCCCGGCGTTCTGATCCTTCTTTTCATCCTTCGAAAGCTTCTTTTCGCTGTTCTCGGGCTTCTTTGAGCCGTTCTAAGGCTTGCCTCCTCCATACTGGAAGTTCCCGAACCCACCTTGGCCGAGGCTGCTGGCCCCCAATGTGTGTTGGCCTTGGTAGTGGTTGCTTGGTCCAGGTGTTTGGCTGCTGAGACCGGCGTGGTTGCTTGTAGGTGTTGACGGGTTGTTGGGTGTGTAACCTTGGGCTCCACCTTGCAATACGCTGCCTCCATTTGCATGGGGTGTGCCTTGCGCCGCGAAGAACTCCTCCCGATATTGTTGACTCGCTGGCAAAGCAACCCCATGAAGGCCGTAGATCTGATCCGCGTAATCGTCCGAGAGGTCGCCGCCAAAGATCTTTTGCTTCATGGCCCAGAAGACCGAACCCGTGAGCCAAGCATCAGAGCCTCCGGTATGCGCAGGACCAATACGCTGGCATTGCAGCTCGTCCGCCAAGTCCTGAAGACCGGATCTCGTGCCAAGAGAGTCAATTATCTGATTAGCTGATGGGTTGTGGTTGAAGCGTCCCGTGTTACGCAAACGCTGTGCTTGCCGCAAAAGGAACTTGATATCCCACAATTTCGGAAACATCAATCTGACAAGTTTGAAGAAGTCTGCTTGGTCGATAGGTAAGGCATCGTCGGTCAGGAGTTTGACGAGGTAGCCGAAGTCGTAGCCGGAGTGGAAGGAGAGCCAGTTCACGTCCTCTGAGAACGTTAGGCCGGACGTCGTGAGTAAGGATCCGAAAGCTGAGTGCGAAATGCCGTGGTGTTCGAGTTTCTGGAAGTCGACACCGCCTGTCTGGCGGAGAAGCTCGATGGAGGCTTCGGCCCACATGTCGTGTTCGAGGCTGAAAGCGAAGTTGAAGACCCAGGTGCAGGGTAGGTATCCGCCCATCGCTACTGATTGCGCTGAATACGGGGTCTTACCACCGTTGATCGCGCTCAGTAATGCTCCATCTGCTTGGGTAGGAGGGAGCTCGCCTTCTGGTGACCAGAGTGTGATGCCGACTTGGATCGGTTTCAGGATGTCGACGTTGCAGCGCAGAGTTTGGTAGTGGTATTCCGCTTTGCTACCCGCAAAGTTCCCTATTGGTCTCGCGACAATACCGGGAAACTCGGCGTCCATGCTTACGTATGGGTACTTCAGTACCAGTTGCCGGAGGATGGCGAACTCGGAGTCCAGGTTGTGTCTCCAGACTTCTCGTATCCTTCCGGCTGCACCAGCATTCGTCTTCGAGACCAATCCAAGAGCGGCAGCGGCGTCGGCGCGCTGGGTATGCTCTTGCATTGCTGCGCCTCTAGCGAAACCCTGCTGAGCGGCTACTGATGCAAGTCCTTGTCCCTGTGCTCCTCCTCCTAGCATCCCACCTCCATTGAATGCTCCTGCTCCCCCATTTGAAGACACGGCGCCTGTGCTGAAGGCAGTCCCGCCGTATGCCGAACTAGGGTTGAAAGGTGAGATTCCGCCATTCAGCGCTGCAGATGAGCCGCCGAAAGTCTGTGGTTGCGAATTGAAGGTATTGGGTATATGTGTACTCTGAGATTGGTAGTGAGCACTCTGCGGTATGGCATGGTGCTGGTTGAGATGTTGGAAGGGGTTGGACATGTGATTGGGGTTCATGCGGGACCCTACCGCGGGAGGCATGTTGGGAGGTGGTGGTAAGGTCGGTATTGGCCAGACCGGCCAGCCTGCGCCTGTTTGGCGATGCTGCTGCCAACCAGATGGATGGACGTGGAAGTTTCCAGGTCCAATGTTAGGGCGTGGGACAGCTGGAGGTGGGTACCATGCGCGAGATAGAGGTGCGATATGCTGATGCTCCTGCTGTCTGTACGCGGGGTTGGCTGAACCTAGGCCGGGTGGTGGTGGAGGAGCGGTCTGCTGCTGCTGTCTATATACCGGAGCGGCTGGATCTAGACCGGATGGTGGTGAAGGTGCGTTCTGCTGCTGTGGTGGTCGTGTGTTAGGGTGCTGGTTCTCTCTGGCGCGGGCTCGGAGATCTTCCTAGGATCGTCCAGTTGGCGTCGGTGTCGTTGGCGCACTTGAGCTGGCACTGTCGTTGTAGTCGCCGCTGTCGCGCTTGTTCGCAAGGCTTTCGCGGCGCTTCCGCAGGTAATCTTGAGGATCGGTGTTGGGATGATCGTCCACTTTGGTTTCCACTGTTAGCCAGACAAGTGGAAGTGTGTAGGTGGGATGTTACTCGTGATCCGTGGTTCACTTCGTTTGGCCGGTATGTTGTTGCGTCACGAGCGCGTGGATGTGATCAGATGATGCGTTGCTGTGTGTCGTATCCTCGTGATACTTGTCCAGATCGCATGTGAATGTGCAAGGCCACGCTCTTGAGATGTCGAAAGCTCGAAGTCGCAAGCTGCTCCCACTTTCAGTTCGAGGAAGGTGCGCCGACTCACTCCCGCTGCCGCAGAAAGCTTGGCTCAAGCTTCCGCCAGCTCGGTATGCTCGGCTCACTCCACCACACGAGCACACCTCAGAACAGCCGTTGAGCAAGCACATGTGAGCCAAATCCTTCAACACCCGCCTGATCACATCGTCTGACACCGACCAAGCCTCACAATGTCCTCCCGGAAACCCAACCTCACCGGCTTCGACCCCAGACGCTTCGCCGCAGCCGCCGGACAACCTGCGAATGATCCTTGGGCACGGAAGTACGCCATATTCCCTCCTCATCACAATGACAAGTAGCCAAACTGAACTATGTACTAACTTGACTGTCATGTACAGCGAAGCATGGCGCTACACAGGCCCCTTCACTCGCCTCAACCGCTTCCGGGGCGCTTTCCCGGGCTTCGGCATCGCAGTGGTCGCTTTCGCGGGATACATGGCATACGAGCAGGTCTTTTTGACGAGTGCGCATGGCGGGCACGGAGAGGCGGATCATAAGCCGGGAGCGCATAGTGGGATGACTACGTGAGGGACGTGGGACGAGAATGGTGAGATGGAGCATGAAGGAGGGACGAGGGCAAGGGAGATGGCACGGAGAGAAGAGACAGATGAAGAAGGCGATGTGTAAAATGCACATGGGAAGGCGTTCATGGGAGTTCTGTTAGCTCAAGCGAGCATTGCGTGTGGAAGTAAGTGGAGGCTCGCGATTTCGAGCGGTAGGGAGACTGCAGAAAGAAAAGCAGAGGTCTACGAGCATGGTGTGGACTGTCCCTGGTCCCGCCAGAGCCAGGAGGGAACATTACGTTGTGTACGTATCGTATGCGACAAAGGAAACATCAACCTCCAAAGGCCACTCCATTCTTTGGCTTCATTTCACCCCATCCGAGCGACTCCTTTCGCTCACTGTCCTTCCACACGCCTCTAGCTAGAGCCACCAAGCTACTTGCCATTCGAGCGACTCCTTTCGCTCACTGTCCTTCCACACGCCTCTAGCTAGAGCCACCAAGCTACTTGCCATTCGAGCACGGAGCGAGCAAGCAAAAAGCAAAACGTACAGCAGCGGGTATTCGCTCGTGGTCACCCACCGAACTACTAATCCGCCGGTTCGCAGCTTGTGTATGGCAGAGCGGACGGGATGCCCAATATTCTGCGACCTATGGCCGTACGTGGTAAATCCAGCTTGCTAATGATAATATATAGATATTTGCATTGCACCGAGCCCGAGAATTCGAGCTGTTTGACGCTTGGCAAAACAGGTGGATGGATCTCAGACGCTGCCATATCAGCTGGACATTGAGGGAGACGGCCAACCCTTCGAGACATGCCGTTTCTGACGAGTTGAACAGGAATAGCTGCGACCTCTTGCCTGCAACAATGGCTGCTGGAACATACAATGTCTTGCGCACTGACTGCTCGACCGAGCACAGTCTCTTGGACGCATGTCTCACCAGACGACTTTCCATATCCACTGTTCGACCGTAGCAGCGTTACAAGTATCGCCTCCCTCGTCTCTGTCCAGGCCTTTCTTCCGCAGACATCCACTTCCGAACACACTACTACATCTAGCTTCACCTTTCTTCCACAGACACCGACTTCCAAACACACTACTACACCAAGCTGCTGGCCAGCTGCTCCTCCTCACGCCACACCCCTTACCATCCCAACATCATCCACAATGCTTTCGGCACGTACCATACGCCTCTGTGATTTCCTCTTTCCAAGCCCTTCTGCACCTCTCTCTGACCAAAAGCCTTCCGTACCGAGCCCTATCGTCCATCAAGTCGCCGTCGCTTCCCTCGCGTCATCTGCACTGCTTGCCGCGATGAACCCGATAGTCGACATGACGATCGCTAGGCCCACTTCAGGCACTACAGGTATTGCCAGTGCGGCGAACGCAGGTCCATCAGAGTCCGAGAGCAAGACGGACGGTGGTGCTCCTCCTACCGTCTCAACCGCTACTTCAGGGTTCAGTAGTGCTTCGAAGCGCAAGCGCGAAGACTGCGACAGTGGCGATGATGGACTTGAGAATAACGACCATGCCGCACCCGGCTCCTGTGACTGCAACTTCTCCCATCGTCCAGTGACCCGGAGCATGAGTCGCAAGCGTCGTAGCCTCGGCGCTCATGCTCCTTCTTGCGCTTTGAAACAAGTCGAAGACAAGAAGCACGCCAAAGACCAACCGCGCACCCCGAAACCGAACGAATGCCTTCCTAGCGATGACCATCCAACCACCGGAGCAGCAGCACAACTCCCACGCAAGCCCAACAACAACGACACTTCGCCACCCAACGGCCCCTCGACCAAGCTCCCGAGCATCAAGCGTGGGCATACATGGCGCGAGTCCAGGATGTCCGACCCAAGACGCGCACGCTGTTCAGGACCTCGCTGCCAAGCTCGGCCAGGTAACGCTCGGCCGTACAGTCATTGGTGTGAGAAATGTCCGCGAAGGGCTTGCGAGGAGGACATGAGGGCCATTGACGATTCGTGCAGGGAGAATAGAAGTCCGTGGAGGTGTCCGGGGTATAGGGCTGCGGCTTAGGCTCGGTTGATGGTTGCGTGCTCTGGAATACACGGTGTGAGGATTGGTTGGGATATGGAGAGCGAGTAGGGTTCGGCTGAGAGGTGACGGTGGAAGGGTCTGTGATATCTGGAGCCCCTGTGCTCACCGGCAGGTGCTTTTCGGGTACAGGGACTCTCGGGGATACTCACGTGTGGTCTGTTTGCTGACGTTGCGAGCATGTGGTCACTGCTCTGGTAACGGCAACAATTTGCTAGCAAAGGCGTCAGTATCGGTGTGTATTTATTCACTGAGCTGAGCGTGTAATGTAGAACTTGTTGAACAACTGTACACTTCAACATCTCTCGAGCTTGATTTGTACTAGAAGATTCGGCTTGTGCAGCATGCGAATCTCGACAACAGTACCATTCTGAGAAAGACCGGCTTGCAATGGCATCGCAGTACAGCTACGCCTCAACCTACTCCGATAACAGCCACACCCCAACGTATCATGACAACAGCGGCCACCCTGCAGAACGGCTACGAACTCCAGCATTACCGTCAAACTGGAAATGACATGACAGACCCACTGGACCGCTGGGCGAACAAGCTTCGAAGCCAGAGCGACCGCGAGTTCGGCGCTGAAGTCCAGCAAGCCCGGCAAACTATCTCTGATCCACGGTATCAGTACTTGAAAACACAGTACGATAGCCAGCATCGACATCATTTTAACCTCTTTGGTCTCCCAGAGCCGCCCAACATGGCAGAGGTTGTTGCAATGGGTGATCGAAGCCATGCGTTGGCGGTTGTTGAGCATTGGAAACGGCAATATGCGGCATTTCTGGAGCACAGGATCCTGGTGGGATGATGCAAGCACGACAGCTGGAGCTCATGGATCGACGGCAGACTGAGTACGAGAGGAAGCACAGGGGAGAGAGGGTGGAGGGTGCTGTGTGATGCAATGAGCGAAGATGTGCGGGAGCGAATCTTACCCAAACCCTAACCCTTCCCGTTCTGGGAAGGCACACGACTTTCGTACATGATGTAGCATCTTTATGGCCATTCGCAATGAAAAGGACGCATTCGATAAACCGTCGTCATACCATCATTCGCGCACTATATATTCGGCTATCATGCTCAGATTGCCTCACGTCCAATCATCCAGGGCGTCTGCGCCAGGCATCTGGCCATAGCCTCCTTGGCCTTGCACGCCTTGTGGTCCCCCATAATGTTGTCCAGTGCCCGGAGGCATGCTGCGGTATCCGTCAGCGAAAGCATTTGCGCTCATTCTCAAGGATATTCACCCTGCCGGAATGCCCTGCGGATCCATGCCTTGCTGACCCATGCCTTGTGGTGTCATGTCCTGTGGTCCCATGTACTGTTGCCCAATGCCTGGAGGCATACTGCAACAATATCAGCAATAGCCCTTGCGCCGTAGTATGCTGACCTCAAGAATACCCACCCTGGTGCACCACCCGTCGTCGCACTCGGCATCCCTCCGGGTACCATGGCCCCTCCCATTACCTGCGGACCAGTCATGCCACCGCCAGGCATACTAGACTTGTGTCAGTATACTCTCACCTGTATCTCATCGAATATATAATTCACCTAGGCACACCGCCCATCATTTGACGGTGCATTCCACCCGGCCTTCCTTGAGCCATAGCCGCCATGATCGTTGGGTCCATCACGCCGAGGCCAGGAAGAGCACCACCAGACATGCTAAAGAGGCGTCAGTACCTATCCGAGAAGTATAAACGCGTGAGCAGACTGACCCAGGCATACCCATCCCGATACCCGGATGCACTCCCGGCATCATACCTTGCGCCGCCATCTTCATCATTAAATCCCGCTGTAGCGGCCCAGGCAAGCCTGGCATGCCACCGCCAAAGACCATCTGCACGCCCGGTGGCCCCATGCTACCCAATTTCCTAGCCCGCAGAGCCTCCTTCATTGCCTGCCTCGATCGAGACCCTTTGCCCATCATATCCGGGTTAAAGCCTTGTTGGCCGAACATCTGCGCCATTGGATCTTGCTGCATGCCCATCATCTGCGGGCCAAAGCCTTGCTGGCCGAACATTTGAGCCATCGGATCTTGCTGCGTGCCCATCATCTCATAGGGCGAGGGTCCTTCGTGCTTAGACTTCCTGACCCAAGCCTTGCGCTTTGAATCCTTGCGGCCACCGCCACCCGGATCGAGCAGTGAGCGTAACGATGGCATTGTGGTGTTGTCGTTTAGTTGAAGTGTTGCAATTGGTGACCTGTGATTCTCTTCGTTACCTCGGATTCCGGATATTCGTGTTGAGGTCGATTGTTTGTGATGGTATGTATTCGTTGATAGAGATTGTGGATACTCGGGTTGAAAGTTGGTTCTGTGATATGAGTGTTAACACGCAGGTAGAGTGCTGCTGCTAAAGATATAGAGCCGAAGTCTGAGTCTGGTGAAGCCATGCCTGATCCTTGGTGAACACTACCTACCGTAAGGACCTACAGTGACCATCCGATCTTGTTGAAAACCGAGGCGCACTGTGAAAGAGAGGAGCTTGTAGGAGAGACGACTGTGACATGATAGCTTGGTTGCGATGCTAGTTATTGTACATCATATCCGATAAATGTAGCAATAGCAGCTAACGGCGCTCAACTGGAGGTCTACCGGTGTCGTAAAGCCATGCCTTCATAGCAAGATATCGTAGCTATGCGACGCGAGCCCTGCGCTCATTCGTTGATATCATGCCCATGTAATATTGAATCTGTCGTTCAAGTGCCACGGAACAAGAACTGCATATCCTCGGGCGTGAGCTTCTCCATGGACGTCTTGTCGTTGTTGATAGTGCCGTTGATCATGTTAGCCTTCTTCTCTTGAAGCATGACCATACGCGACTCCACGGAGTCTTCGATGCACAGCCGGGTGATAACGCAGGGTCGCTTCTGACCGATGCGGTGGCAGCGATCCGCTGACTGCCACTCCGCTGCTGGGTTCCCTGTGACGATGCGTCAGTAAAGCAATCTTGTATGGATGAAGAAGGATGTACATACACCAAGGATCCACAATGAACACCCGCGAAGCCTCCGTCAAGTTGAGCGCAACACCACCGGCCTTAAGCGACACCAGGAAGACCTCGACATCCGAGTTCGTCATGAAGTACTCAATACTCCTCTGGCGCTGAATTGGCGTCATAGATCCATCGAGCATCACCGTGTTGAAGCCTGCGCGGCGGAGACGCCACTCGATCAGCTGCAGCATCGATGTAAACTGCGAGAACACGATCGACTTGAGTGTCTGCTTCTTCGAGCGCAGCTTGTAGAGATCGTACACCAGCATCTCAATCTTGGTCGACGAGGTCCAGTTCTCCATCTTGATGCGGTTGATGATCGATGACTTCTTGACCACATCTTCGTCTTGCTCAATGTCCGGCTGGTCGAGGTCGATAGCAAGGGCAATGTGACACCGTGGACAATCAGCATCACCTCCAGTCTCCTCCACAGACTGCAAGTAACTCTTCACGCAGCTTCGGCAAAAGTCGTGCTTGCACTGTGAGCGGATGGCCTCCTCAGCCACCTCGTCGCAGATGTTACAAACAAGGACGTTTTGCCCTTCCTGAGCATGCTTCTTCAGCAGCAAGTCAGGGTGATTGGCGACTTGACGCATTTGCATGATCAGGCCGAAAATGTTGGCGTAGTTGTTGAGCATGACCCCGCGGGCGACGTAGGTGTCGAAGGTACGCGCGGTGTTGCTCATGATGCTGCTGCTGAAGTCGCGCTCGATCTCGCCGAAGAACTCGTTGTGAACGATGACCTCCTTAGGCGGAAGCTCCATAGAGCTAGTGTGATCGCGCTTCATGCGACGCAACATGATACGCGCAGTGATCAAGTGAAGCTTCGCCATAGCTTCGTGGCGGACCTCCGGGTCTTCAGACTGCGTGAGAGGATTGAGAAGCTCCTGGTTGAACACCGAGACATGCTCCATACCGGAATGCTTGCAACTGCCACACATGTGGTCTTCGTCGAGCTTCCAGTGCAGCATAGAACACGGGCAGCGCTTGCAGAAGTAGTCGGCGAACGGACGCACTTCCAGAAAGCGCAGCAGGGAGAAGAACTCGCCGATACGGTTCTGGACCGGTGTGCCAGATAAGCACCACTTGTAGGTGGCTTCGAGCGCGAAGCAAGCTTTAGCCACACCAGTTGTCCTGGACTTGATGCTGTGCGCCTCGTCCAGGATGAGACGATGGAAGTGGATAGCGTGGATCGGCGAGTCCTCCTTGACGATGTTCTCGCCGCGGCTCCAGCCCTTGGTCTCCTTGCGGTGTAGCGACTCCAAGCTGTTGTACGAAATCATGATGACGTCGAACTTCTTCAGCTCCTTGACGGACATGCCCTTGACCTTTGTGTTCTGACCGTGGTAGACCAAGACGTTCAGCTTACCATCCGTGTATTCCTTGATCTCGGAGGACCACTGCATGAGCGCGACAGGTGGAACAACCACAAGCGTTGGATCCTTCTGAGGATAGTCGGACATGATGAGCGAGACTGCTTGGATGGTCTTGCCCATACCCATCTCGTCGCCGAGTAGGCCGCCTTTGTAAGGTGTCTTCTCCTGCCGTACCATCCAGTCGAGACCTTCAAGCTGGAACTTCTTGAGCTTGCGTGAGATGGACTGAGGCTGCTCGGCTGGCTCAGGAGTAATGATCGGCACCTTCTTCAGAGTGTCCCACATGGTCATGATCTCTGGATGCGACTTCTCGAGCTTCTTCCTCTCGCGCTCCTTGCGACCCATTGTCATCTCCTCAATCTCGTCAGCAATGTTGCGAGCATCCGCAGCAGTATGATTGCCAAAGCGACGCCCGCGGTTCTTGAAGCCACCGCGACCACGACCTTTGAGTGAGTTGCGACTCTTAGTCCGCTTCACAGGTGCAGCCGCCGCTGGGAGTACTACGTCCGACTCAGCATCGCTAACGCCGGTGGACACCGCCTCCTCCTCAGACTCTTCCTCAACGAACTCGTCTTCGCTTCCTCCAAGCTCACTAAGCTCGGACTCGCTATCCTC
>JAKLLW010001450.1:0-15005 GCA_022814695.1 Neocatenulostroma microsporum
TCAGGATCGCAAGCTCCATTGACCGTCAGTGTACCTTCCACATTCGGATTCGCAGACCAAGCGAGGAAGAGGCATGCCCATTCCGCGTCCACTCCGGATGATGCGGTTCCTCGTCACCGATCTCGATGTGCAAAGTATGGCATCTATACGGATTGGCCTAGGCTTCAGCATGTCCTTGGATTGCTAGATTCAGATGCATAGGGAGTCCTTCCAGGACTACCACACTCGATACGCCCGTGATCTGCCACCTGCCACCGGCTCTATTGCATCTCGGAGACAGCCCGTCCGTGTGCGCGTCGTTACGGGTGGCAATGCCGACGACAGATGTGCAGTGGGAAATGCGCATGACGACTCCCGAGAGCTATCTGACGACGAACCAGGCTTCCTGAAGACACTGTTGTTGTTAAACGCATGCCTTTCGGACTCGTTTATCGCTCTTGCTCATGTGCGAAGGACATCTTCAGGCAGGGCAGGTAAGACGATGAGTTTCCATGGCATCTGATCTACGCAAGGTATTGGTTCACATGGCAGTATGTCTTGCTCCTCTCACTTTTCCCTTCTCAATTTCTCCCTTCGCGACAACAGGCAGCTATTGACCAAGGTCGGGGCCGCACCTCTCTACACCCTGGACTGCACAGGAATCCTCGACAGCCTAGCCGGACACATTTTTATATTCTCGTACCATATGATGGTGTTTCGCGGACGGCGGATCATAGAAGGAGATGAAACGAGGTCACAGGGCTACGACTGTGAGTGACAGGCTTGACAACCGTGGCAAAATCAACCCGGTCACCCATACGACGACGATGCTCAGCATGGCTGTCTGCTCATCAGATCCAGGGCACTTTGTACGAAGCCGGACTTGGTTCGTATCGTTCAGCATCCAAGAGCAACGGATCTTACGAGCATCGTGGCCCGAAAGGCGACCGCGTTGTCGGACCTAAGAACCAAGGAGTCGGACTAACGGCCATGAAACGCTACCAGTCTTCCTTCCTACCAAGTTGAAGATGTGGCCCGCTGCTGGCCCACTGTCCTCTCCAGATACGCTTCACAGTCAAATAGACGGGATGACCTCGTCGACGACTTGCAAGAAATAGTCAAGCCGAGAAAGAGCTGCCCACCAGCGTACGCAGCCAGCAAACCTTGAATTCTGGGATCCCGACCACATATGACACCCCAGACTGTTCCCCGAGAACGATGGGCAGTAGTGTGCTTCGCATCCAGCCGCATGGCGCATCGCAAAGCGACGATATCAGCGTACGGCAACAACCACGATTGCTCGACCATCGGCAAGCTTCCAGCAGCGCATGGGGACGGCTGGTCAGTCTCTTCATCCGGACCAGCAGCCACGACAACGACACACGCCCTTGCCGAGCGCAACCTGAATGCACGTCTTCTGCTCTGCCGCCTGAGGTACGGTCCTTCATATGGGACTATGCCCTCAGCAGCCCTTCAGAGTATGCAAAGCCAGCACACTTCCACGTCTTCGACGAGGTCTACGACTCCTGTTCCTGCCGAAGACAAAGTGCGAAGCGCATGAAGGCTCGCCGAGAGGCTAGACAGACTGCCCTGTTGAGGACTTGCCATGCAATCTACGGGGAAGCCGTGCAGAAGTTGTATGAGCAAACGCACTTCGAGCTGGTCCTGATGGCGGGCACGGCGAGGTCGAGAGACGATCCTTGGTGGCTTGATGGGCCGTCAAAAGGCTTCATCCTCAAGTATCGTAACAACCTGGGCAATTTACAAGAATGGTCGCAGCTCAAACGGATCCGCCACGCAACCATAATTGTACAGCCGGGACAGGGACCGGATGTTGAGAAGTACACAAGAAGGGTGAAGGAATTCCTCTCATCTATTGACCAAGGCGAACATCTAAGAACCCTCAACATCAGCTTCAACTTTGTGGCCGGTACCCACTGGTTCGGCGAAGGACGTCCGATCATCAAATCGATGCAGAGCCTGACGCTCGACCCACGGGCGCAGGTATCGCGCAACTCCGCTTTTTCGAAGTCCGATGCCCATCTATACGCCATGGATAGCGTACTTACCGACGTAGCGGCAACCCTCATCAAATGTCAAGTTTTACCGTTGCGGCCTTCCGGCAAGAAAGAGGAATGCCTCCGCCGAGGCGCTTACTCACCAGAGAAATACTATGACACTTACACCTCTCCGCCTCCGCCTCGGCCACGCGCAACTACACCGTCCAATCGATGGAGCACACTTGAAGACATCGCAATTGGTTGCGGGCTGCTCTTTGCCGTCGCGGTCATCGTCCCCTGCGCTCCGCCCATCTTGGCGGCCATGTATCTGCGATCTCTCGTGGTTCGCGGACAGCGTTGGCGGTGGGAAGAGTCATTGTTGACAGCTGGCAACATTCCATTGAGTATCATGGCTCTGGTGCTCCATGGCGTTTGGTGGGAGATACTGTGGTGGCCTGGTCTCTTGTTTCTGAGTAACTGCACGAGCCGGGCGATCTGGTTCGTGAGCGAATGGATTGTGCATCTGCTGGGAGGATGACTCTGATCTGTATATTACTGTTTCACACCTGCAGCAACGTATCAAGAGTCCTTCTCAATCATGGTCAAATCGTTTTGCCAACTCTCGCGATACCTGGCCGAGCATCACAGGCACACGGCAACATACGAATAAAGGCACTGCACCTCCACCAACCCCTCGCACCTCCCACCGAGGCTTGGTAACATTGAACATGGCCGCCTTCTCCAAAAGTCAACACCTCGAACCGGCTGCTGTATTGTCCTTTAGACGGTTACGGGAAGCCGATTTGTAGGAAACAGAAAGCATAAGCGTTATCCGTCTATCGCATAGCTCTCGTCATTGTCTCCAAAGATCGTAAGCGCCTTCCATCTGTGGCATGGCTCTCTCGTAGACTCGCAACAATCGTGCCTGCTAGAGATCCTGAGCGGCCACGTCCATTGTCACCGACCCTCGCTCCACCAACCCCTCGCACCTCCCACCCCGAACCGCCATCATGGCAAAAGACGATTCAATGGCCCTGCTGCAAACCAGGCTCGTCCCAGCATCATCAACTTAGTACCAGCCATACGGTCCGCATCACGCCGAGCATCTCCGAATTCCATCAGACACCCGGGTCATCGATCCTGGTTCCTGGAGCTGAAGAAACTTGCCGTGGGCACAATTGTGAATCGGCCGACTCGGTCGTGTATGGACCATCAAACCCGTCGGTATGGATAGCAAGGTTGCCAGGAGAAGGGGGAGGGCGGGAGGGGGGATACTTCGGCATATATAGCAGTGCAGAGAGTTCAAGCAAGCGAGCAAACCTTCTTTCCCACTATACACCATGCACCGAACCTTATGTATTTGAGAAAGAATCTTCGGCAGCTCGACTGCCTTTGCCCTAACTACCTCCCAGAGATCCATATGTGTTTCACAAGCAGGATTTATTGAAGTCACTTTGCCCGTCTGGCCATCACAAGGGTAGTTGGACTACTCCCACATACTCCTGCTACGAGTAGCTTTTGGCCAGTAGTGCTTGGGACATCTCCGGCAGCCTGGTCGTCACAATGCAAGGTTCGATACGTATGTGTTACGGAGGTTCTTACGACTCAGTCAATCACTTCGGGCACTAGGACCTCTCGGTTTCCCTCGAGGTTACTTGATGCAAGCAAGCAGCTTGCCAGGAAGAGCGGTACTGAAATTCGCCGAGGGTACAGTAGAGCCGTGATAAAAGCAGGGCAATGAGGATCAAACGCCTTGCCAGTCAGACCTCACTCCACGGCAGGATGTAACTCATCAAACTGTTCCATCTCTGTTCCACCGTCGCCAACGACTCCAATGCGCTCCCTGTTGTCGTCGATGATCCTCCCGTACTCCAACAACAACCGGAAGAGATAGATCTCCAGATCTTCTCGCCTCAGCACCTTACTCGCCCACTCCCTCCCCTGCTTCGCCAGCATATAAGCCTCATAGTCATGTCTCTCCACCCTCGGACTCTCCAATCCAATAAAGTAAGTCAGAAGCGAGTAGAGATCATCAAACCGATTATCAACCGGAACGAAGTGCTTCCAAGTGAACAGCCTGCTGTCATGCCACTCGCGGAAGATTGTCGCTTTGAGTCCGAGACTGCGGGATTGCAGGAAAGCTCTCCAACGGCCGGAGAAAGAGTGGCCGTCCACATCGACCAAGTACTTGGACGCGAAGGTCTGCGCGAAAGTGGTTTTGTTCAGCATGCCGAAGGTGGAGTTGTAGAAGTCGCACTTGGGGAGACAGGCGAGTTTCTCGGTGAAACCGATGTCGGTGTGATCTTTTGCGAAGTCTGCTGGTTGGAAAGTTTGGAGACTGTATGCATCGTTGCTGTGGTCGGGCTGCGATTGTGCCAGGATAGATATGTTGCTGTCGCTAAGCTGCGTCGCGTTCATCATCATGACCAGTCGCTGTCTGTGCATACTCTTCCACTCCTCAGGTTTGTTCTCATACGCAGTTCCGCCGCTCGTGACGCCTCGCCAGACCATGGTATCGTCTTTATCGTCCCAGCTTATGTCTTGCCCATCATTGTACTCGTATCGCTTATCCTTCTTCCAGTACATGTTCGCCGGGAAGAGTATGTCGTTATTGACATTGACCTTGCACTCCCCAAAGATAGGTATAAGCTTATGCGTTGCGAGTATGGACGTAGGGCTGAGGAGCATGCCGTGCTGTTGGGCGAGTTGTGGGCCGACAGTGCAGAGGTCTGAGCTGAGGTTGAAGTTTGTGATGAAGCCTCCTTGTTCGCGATCGAGCTTATAGGCGGCTTCGGCGGCTTGAAGGCGAGAAGCATTGCCGGCGTTGCGAGCGTAGGAGTCTGGTGGACAAGCTTTCGCTGCGAGGTCCATGTACTGCTCTCCTCCATGCCAGAACCAGCCGTACTCTGCGTGCGGGTCCTCTGGGTCGTTCCAATGCTCTTTCGGGTACCAGAATGGATTCCAGTGACCTAGCCAGCTCGATGCTGGAGGTTTCGGCTTACGAATCCAGAAGCCAGACATACCCTCCGTGAAGCCATCCCTCACCCCCTCCACCTCCAACGATCTTGACTGCTCTTCAATTTGAAGCATATCTTGCATATTTTCCCATGGCACGACTACTCTCGGCTGATCCATGCGATTCATAGCTATATCCATGTCCGGTAGCCACTGCGCAAAAGACTCCAGCATCTTGACGAACGTCTCCGAGCGCCAGCCCCAGAGCTCCTGGAAGACCTGCCCATTGCGCAGAGATACTGTCGAGACGACATGCTGTTGAACATCCGAGGCATGAGCAGCATAGTGGCGGATCATTGCCGGAGGAAGAGACCAGAAGGGACGTATGTCGGAGTTGATCTGGTCGAAGTCATCGATGTTGTGGACGTTGCGAAGGCGGGCAAACTTGTACCACTAGCAATCACATCAGTACCCGTACATCTCTACCATGGTTGAAAGCATGCCGTACCTCCTTGAATCCCGGCGGAGGATGCCTGCCATAACTGCTCCGGTACTTCTCTACCGTCTCCTTGAACGTCTTGCTGCGGTTCGCATTGTACTGCTCGAAGGCTATGTCGGCAGTCTGGATCAACTGTCGTACTGGGTGTTCATCCTGCACTATCCGTGCGGCTGGAGGTCTGCTCTTCCGCCAGACATAGTCGCCAATGCGCTGCTCGCTCGAGCCATTGGCGGAGGGTAGCCATTCGGCGTAGAGGATGCTGTTGGCGGCCTCGGTGTTCAGGAGTACGCAATTGGCGATGAATAGGACCACGAGTATACCAATGCCTGTGACTACATGTAGCCGTGTCGGTTTGTAGGTATCCTTCTCAGGCATCAATATATCACTATGTATGGATACGCGTCGCTCGGCATGCTCTTGATCAGGAAGGTGTCGGTCCACAGAGGTTGGCTCTTTTGCGCTGCCAACGTGGTGAATGCGATGTAGACAGATCAGGCTTCTCACACATCATGCTTGAGAAGCAAACTGTTGATCAGGAGGGTGGTACAACTAGGCAGTAGCGATTGCTTGCTTCTAGAGACTCGGCCGCGGATGCCAAGCGAATCGAGAGTTTGAAGCCGTCCGCTAGCAGCGGTCCTTGCGAGCGCGGTGTCTCCCAAGATTCAACTCTCGCCATATATATGTGTATATGCTCGCATACCGTTGCAACCACCACCAGGCCTACGATGCCTCCACGATTACAAGTGCTCAGTAGAGCATCTGTCGCTTCTGCACAGCCTTCATATCAGCCCCTCGCGCCTTTCCTCTACCCCATCCTCCAGCAAACCCGATCAGCCTCCATCCTCTCCCAACTCTCCGACAACAAGGGCGCCTACAACAAGAAGATCCGCGTAGGTCGCGGGCCCTCCAGCGGCTACGGCAAGACTTCAGGACGCGGTCACAAAGGTCAAAAACAGCATGGCAAAGTCCCCGCAGGCTTCAATGGAGGACAGACGCCAGATTGGGTCGTCAGTGGGAAGAGGGGCGAGAAGAATCGGTAATACACATCACTTCTACAGCATTGAAGAGAATGCCGTGCTGATATGGATGAATACAGCTTCTCCTCCGAACTCTCACCAGTCAACCTAAACAAAATCCAGTACTGGGTCAACGCCGGCCGCCTCGACCCAACCCAACCCATTACCCTCAAAGAACTGAATGCTTCGCGCTGTATCCACGGCGTAGCACGTGATGGTGTCAAACTCCTCGCCAGAGGCAAGGACGAGCTAACAACACCCATCAACCTCATCGTCTCCCGCGCTTCCGCTGAAGCCATAGCCGCAGTCGAGAAAGTCGGCGGCACAGTCACGACACGCTACTACACCGACTTCGCTATCAAAAAGATTAAGAAAGGAGATATGGACCCTATACACAGCCTTCAAAGCCGTATCGCGCTGAGTGAGGACAGTGAAGGTGGAGCTGAGCAAGCTGCGGATGCTATGGCGGAGGAGAGGAGGCGGTATAGGTACAGATTGCCGGACCCTACGAGCAGGAAGGCGTTGGAATATTATCGTGATTCGGCGCATAGAGGGTACCTTAGTCATTTGGTTGCGGAGGGACATGGGCCGAGTTTGTTCTTCCAGACGCCTGGTGTGGTAAAGAAGGGAAAGGGAAGTGGGAAGGTCAAGAAGGCTGGTGGGGAGGGCAGTGGAAACAGGCTATGGTAGATGTGGAGGGCTCAGAGTATCTAGTCGACTGCAATGGGAGGTCGGCCGTAGCATGCGGCGAGAAGATTGTCTCAGCGCCGCAGGGTCATCGAAAAGGTCCAGCACACCGAGCACCAAGCTGAGGATCGACTGACAAACAGAGGCAAGGCTGTGCGGAAGGAACACCGCTGTCATCCCTCAGCCTGTGAAGACGGCCGCCCTTGTTGGCGCAACGCTTCTGTAGCGACCACTACTGGGCCTGGAGCACAGCGGTGTGGTATCCTGTAACATACTGTAGATCATGTACATCACATATACCATTCAACCTTGAGCGAATCACAGGGAGAACGCAGGCGCTATTAAGGATTTGCAGCGCTGTATCTCTAAGCTCTATCTCTAACGCATCTACACATCGATCTCCACTGCCGATGCTACTTCACCAAATCCTCCTTTATCGCAGGCGCAAGAAAGAAATAAGCAACAGCAGTAATGAACTTGAGCCCACCGCTCAGCCAGAGCACGCTCTCTAGCCCACCTTCACTTCTCATCAGCCACCCACTGGCAATAGCTCCAATAAGCAAAAGCACCACAGACGCCGCACGCCTGTTCCTCCGGACATTGTTCGTAGCCAAGAGCTTGAAATCACCCATGAGATCGCAGTAAGTCGACGTCAAGACATTGACGGGTAATTCGTTGAATCCTAGCAGGCGGGAGGTGGCGATCTGCATCCCTGCTTGAAACGCCAAAGGCGGGATCAGACTCACGATCAACACATTCTCCAGCACCTCCGGCGGCTCAAGCGTATATCTCCCAAGCCCTCCTGGATTCTGCGGGATCAGTCCTGAAGGAGTGGCGAGAGCGGCAGAGAGGATGATAAGGAGGGCCTGGATCATGAACAGGCTGGCAGCCCAGAGGCGATTGCGATTGGGTCCCTGAGGGGTAGTGACTTTGGAGATCCGGAAGGTGAGGAAGGCGCCGACGAGGAAGGTGAGGATTGAGATGAGGGTTGTGAGCCAGGCGTGTGGGTTGCTGGGGAGGCCGGCGGTGGAGAGGCCGAAAATTACTGTGTTGCCTGTTGTATGAGTCAGTCTAAGGACTTGTAGAATTTGAAGGGAAGCTGGTGGTAGATGTGAGTGAAAGAACTTACCCGTCTGCATACCAACAAACATCCCCCAATTCCTAAAGCACGCTCCATCCACCAGACCCGTCACGAGCGAACATGCTAGCAATGGCAAGTCTCCATGATCCTTCGTGACCGGTCCCAGTAGATTCCGCCGTGAGAAAAAGCCGATGTTCTTCGGTAGAGGATGCTTCTCCGGATCGGCGCCATTGGTGTCGAAAGTGTTCTCGTGCGCGCTGTTGTCCACAGCGTTCGGTGAAGGGACTGATTCCGGTGCTTGCGGCATTTTGATTCTTTCTCCGCGCCAACAACTCCCTTCCGCAGAACACACGAGAGTTTGAGAAAGGAAGTGAAGTCTTGCCAACTCGCCTCCCGGCCTGCTGTCGTTTGGGGCGCAAAGAAAGGAGATGCGAAAGATGAGAAGCCCGCCATATCCGCCCGGGGCGCGTATCAGCTGGAAAAAGCACAGCGAACCTACCCGATGCCTATCGGAATCACGACATCTTGGCGACGCATTGTGTCTAATAAGGCCGCTCACGTAAAGCCGATTGAGCTAAAATGGTAGAACGATGCAGATGCAGAGAGGAAAAGAGAAGAGGGAGCTGCAGCTCTGTTACTGTGCTGCCTTGTTCGGCAAAAAGCGCCACGACAAGGTTGTGTCGGTGCGGAGTTTACGCGAAGGGTCACGAGATATTGAAACGCCGTTCACGAACGGCCAGTGAACACGCCGGCGAAGAGGTAGTGATGTTGGTACACTCTCATGCTCTACTCACACAAACTATGCAAACCAGAAGCGAGCCGTAAAGCCAATGCTTCGCAAAGCCACACCATGCCACACCACCAAAAAGGGGTATCATAGCCCAAAACCGATCGTGTCCTACTCATCCATGCCATAACCAGAATGCCACCCTCAAACCTCAACACCCAATCTTCGACCCCTGCTGCGTCCGCACCCTACTCTCCGTCGCATCGTTCCACTAATCCCGATCGAGAAGCCCATTCTTCCTCATAAACGCATTCAACGGCCTCAAATCCTTAGTCGCCACATACCAGTGCGCGTTCCCGTAATAGGACCAACTCACGCTATCAGAGAAGTACTCAAACTTCCTCTGCACGAACTGATTCACCACACTCCCAATATTCCTCGCTGCCATTTTGTGACCCTCTGGGACGAAGGGCTTCAGACTCACGACCTGCGCTCCCGGTTTGAGGTCAAGGAACATATCGCGGAGTTTGTCGTTGAGGACGGGCGTGAAAGCTTGGTTGTTGACTAAGACGACGTCGGCGCGTTGGAGTAGAGCGGGGATTTTGGGATGGGAAGTCATGTCGCCTCGTAAGAGGTTGACGGAGCCGGCGTCTAGGCCCCAGAGTTGTGTTCGTGCGGTGAACTCGGCGGCTTGCAGTTCAGCGAGGTCGCAGGGGTTTTTCATCATTTCTATGCCCCAGCTTTCGCAGCCTATCTCCAAGGCGGCTTGGAGGACTACGTTGCCCACGCCGGAGCCTAGGTCGATGAATGTCATGTCCTGCGTCAACTTCGTGGTCTTGAAGATATCGCTGACGAAGCGCGGGAGGAGCTCGCCGTAGACATTGTCGGTGCCGCTTTTGTAGGCGTTGAGGATCTCGGCTTTGGGGCTGACGGTGCGGACGAAGATTTGGTCGAGGATGCGTTGGATCCAGTCCAAATGTATTGTGGATGTGTGCGCAAGCTCTCGTTGGATTGTGCCGTCCTTGACGAGTGGCGCTAGGTCGCGGTTGTACTCTTCGACGATCTCCAGCCATTCTTCTATGCTGTGTCGTTGGTAGGCGCGGTTCAGTCTCCTCTCGATGCCCTCGTCGGGGTCCATATAGCGTTTTCGGAGCTCCTCTGGGAAGTAGAAGGTCGCGACCGTCTCAATGGTGGCTTTAATATCTGACATAGGCTCGTAGTCGTCCTTATGCCGCGGCCATTTCAGCTCAAAGCGTTCCCGATGTCGGCTGGGGTATTGGAGTTCCACCGTCGCTACATCCTCATCCTCCCATGGAGCCTTGAACTTCGGTTCGTATTGACCTGACGTAGCCTCTGCGCCATGGATGAACTTGAGTGAGTGATCGTCTTCATGAAAAGCAGTATCCAATACGATCCTTCTTCGTGGGCCGCCTAAGGAATCGACAGAGCTCACACTGCTCTTTATCCTCTTCCGCGACGCATCGGAGTCGCTCCCTCCAATACTACTGCTGTCGTCGTCCTCCTCGTCGCTGAACAACTGCACATCGGGTGTCGCGCTCTTCCTTTTGACTCCCCTGCTCGGCGCAAGTGCCCTCTTGACAGTCTGTGGTGTCTGAGTCCTGCTTGCGGACTTTGCGCCAGGCCTCGAAGAGAGTTTGAAACGATTGGTATCCCGCTGTCGCGCAGGTGCTGCCGCTGGAGCAGGTGAAGGTGCTGGCCTAGTGATGGGTACTTGAACTGAAGTTTTACGAATGGTTGGCTTAGTCGCCGTGGACTGTCTGTTGCCGAAGAAGTTCATGCTGGGCTAATATCTCTCTTCTTAGCGAGCATGTGCATATCCGATGCCGTCGCTGCAGCTGCCCTATAGTACCCTGCTACTTTGGTATATGCGGGTTGACGATGTGGTGTTGTTGATGTTGATGTTGGGTACGTGGTAAGTGGCAGAAATGCCTAGTGATAGCTGTCGATGTCGAGTAGCTGGATGCTGGTGAAAGGGTATGCTGCGACGTAGTGGATGCTGGAATGTGCTCACGTGGTCGTCCATGGTCAAGTCGCCTCTGAAAGGCATGTGCAGGGATCCTGTCGCCTCGCCGCTTCGGGAAGCTGCAACCCACCGCCGGCGTAGACTTCGCCCCTCCTCCCTGCAGCTGCGTTTCGAGTGCGGCACTCTCTTCTTTCTTTCTTCTTGGGATATCATCTGACCACGTTCCAGCTCTCTGTGCGGGTTTCGAGACCTCCGGAGCATCACAGTGCTGTTCAGGTTCTTTCCATCGCGTTCGGCGTGGTCTATGGTCGTGCTTGCCCTTGGAGGCTGATGATACAAAATGACGTAGGAATAGCATATGCACGAAGACGACTTCGGACTCAAGGTAAGAAGAGGTAGAAGTACAGCTTTTCAATTCGATCTACACCTACCACCCCTTCCAACATCAGTCATTCTCAGAACGACCGTCAACACTCCCTCACCACCCACAGCCAACCAGCACCATGGACTCCCTCCCCACAACCAACTCCACCAAAGGCGGCGATGAGTCCCTCAAAAACAAGACTTTAGAAACTGGCGCCTCTATGGTGCAGAACTTAGACCCCCCCAAACGCCTCTGCGCTCACCTAAACGCCTTCCACACCTACGCCTCCCAACCCGGCCGGCACGTCGAAGCCAACCACTACTGCGCCCACCTCAACGAAGACGTCCGCCAATGCATCCTCTACGACTCCGATAAACCCAACGCTCGCCTCATAGGCATCGAGTACATGATCAAACCGCATCTCTACGAGAAGCTCGACGAGCAAGAAAGGAAGTTATGGCATAGTCATGTCTTTGAGGTCAAGAGCGGGATGCTTATCATGCCTACTCCCTCGGGGGTGCCGGATAGTGTGTGGGAGGTTGCGGAGAATAAGGAGATGGAGGAGGTTGTGGTGTTGTACGGGAAGGTTTATCACTTGTGGCAGACGGATCGGGGGGATGAGTTGCCTTTGGGGGAGCCGAATTTGATGATGAGTCTCACCGCGAAAGACCAGTTTGAGTTCGACAAGACGGTGGGGGAGAGGGATGCGAGGTTTGGGGTGAGTAGTGGGAGGAAGGCGGAGAAGAGGAGCTATATTCAGGAGCCGGAGATTCATCCTGATGCGGATAGTGTTTGGAAGAAGTCGTGAAGTAACGGCGTCGGCGGCGAGGTCGAGGTGAAGCTTTATGTGAAAGCGGGTTCACAACCAAGGCAGCATTACTTGAGGCCAGGTGTTGAGGCATACTTTGAAGCTGAAACGCATGGTATGATGTATGACATGACGAGGTAACGAACATGGATCTACGCTCAGTCATCATTTCCGTTCATTTGTCTCACGTGCTCGCTGTCTGCAAGTTCTCCGGTCGCTGCCAGCTTGTTCGGTCTAACAGCTACTTTGGCAAGCCATCCTACAGTACCTCTGTGTCACCAGTGGTGCTCGACACTCCATGACATCCATAAGTCAAGGTGGCATTGCACCACGGACCGCAACCATTCCCGCCATGGCCACCTTCTTGACCCATCTCGTCGAGGCAGCGATCATGTCCCTCTCGGCTCCCTCTGAGCTGGTCCGCTTCCGTCCCCTTCGACGCACCGATGAGCTACCATACCCTCAGAGACGTAAGAAGTGCACTCTAGCTGACCCTGGCATCGGGTGTCTGATTGCGCTATGCTCGCTCACCATCAGCATAAGATATCCTCCTAGACGCTTGGCTCGGCGACGACAAGGGTCTGCTCGACGCTGTGGAAGGCCCACGCACATGTTACCGCACTGGTCTTGTTGCTCGTGGAAGCCTTGCGTTCGGATGTGACAGCAGTCGCGAGCGAAGACCGCAGATCCTCTCATGTCGTCGCCAGAATCCCCTCTGTAGCGCAGCCAGTGCTTTCGATCGACTATATAGGATCTTCGGAATGAGAAGTCCAGATTCAGGGCTGGCTGGCTTCCAAGTGCGTCGTACATTCGTCTTCCTAACTCGTGCCGTTCAGGTCACTCAATGCTGCTCGACCTTCCATCCCTCTTTCCTCAGCGTCCGTACGAAGAACAGTGCTCCAAGAATCACACCGAGGCCGGCAAAGCCAACGCCGGTATATTTTGCGCACTGAATACCCCAAGCGGTAGCTTCGAGCGATCGCTCGTGGTGATTAACCGCCACTTCGACAGTACCTGCGACACCGAGTGCGATAGAGATCGAGTAGTTGACGATAGTGTTGACGAGCGACGCAGCCAGGCCCTGGTGCTCGGGTGGCATGTGGTTGGACAGGATGACCGTTCCCGCGGGAAAGCTCATGTCCATACCGAAAGGCATGATAACCTGCTCAAGTCGTCAGTACACAAAGAACACCAAAAAGCCAAGATGGCAAGGTGACTTACAACAGCAACAAACATCTGCGCCCAATAGATCTGATGCACAGGCTGCGTAGCAGCCACAACCGATCCACAGAAGAAAGCAATCATAGCCATCATCATCGTAAACGCCACGGGCGTATGCGTGAGCATGAATCCCGTCGCTCCCGCAGCCAACAGCCCACAAACGAGCGCTGGAGTGAACTCAGCAGAGACAATAAGTGCAGACTGCCCGCGAAGCTCCATCAAGAAGCGCCAGTTGTACCAGACCCAGATGCCGAAGCTGGACCAGCCGATAGCGAGTAGGGCCATGGTATAGACCACGGTGCTGTTCATGTGCTTGACTGGTAGTAATGGTGAGAGAGCGCGGGCTTCGACCCAGACGAAAGCGATCAGAGTCAGGACGCCGATGATGAGGACGAAGTAGACGTATGGCTGGCCCCAGCCGAAGAGGGGACCGTTGTTCCAGGCTACGTTGACCAGTACTAGGCCGCTGACACCTAGTACGGAGCCCGTCCAGTCCATACCAGGTTTCGGTCCTCGTCCAGCGAATTGTCCTTCGTAGCAGAGAGCTTTTGGCACAGCCAGCATGGCAAAAGCACAAAGACCCCAAGAAGCTATTCCGTAAGACCAGAAGGTCCAGGGCCACCATACCAGCTCGCTGAAGATGGAAGCGAATGCTGCACCGAAGACGAAACCCCAAGGTGCCATGGCGCCGAAGAGAGCGAAGATCAGGTTCTTCTTGATGCCCGGTGCATACGCTCTCCCAAGTAAAGCAAGAGCGTTCGGCGCAAGCATCGCAGCTCCGATACCTTGCATAGCCCTGCAGACGTCGAAGAAGATCTGTCGTCCGATATATGAGCTGAAACCTGCGAAGCCGGACCAGACGCCTAGCCAGAAGTACCCGAAGACCAACATTCGTTTGTGGCCCATGATGTCGCCCATGCGGCCGGCGATGAGGATGAAGGTGCCGACTGTTAGGGAATATGCGGCGGTGAACCAGGCTTGTTCGCCGGGATTGTCGACGCCGAAAGCGTTGGAGATGGTGTATTCTGGGGCTATGGCTTGACCGAGACCGGCGAGGGCCATGAACTGGGCTAGTACTGCTATGGCGACGAACGCTGCTTCGTGGAGGGTTGATACCTGCAGTAGCTGGTGTGGTGGTTGTGAATCTGACTGCGTCGATGGCACTCGGGTCTTCTCGGATGCCTCCTCTAAGTCATAGCCTTCCCTCGTGTAGGCTGTTTGAAGCGGCCGGATGTAGTCTGGCTCGTACACCAGGAAGCTGGTCGAGGCATCGGAACTCTTCGTTTTGTAGATACTGGGGATGTCTGGGACCGACGCATGGCTGTCTCCATCCCGTAGTGATTCAGCTGCTAATGAGTCCACCCGGCTCTGCAGCGAAATGTGTCGTGACCGGTATATAGACTGGCTGCTTCGATCATGATCTTCGCCTTCCCTTGAGGGAGGGGGGTAGCCGGCAAGGACCATAGCGACTCGGTGAATAGTATCGCTGGTCGGAGAAGCTGCAAGCAAGCGGTCGTCCGTGAAGACCCAGTCACCAGAGGGGGAGATAGGACGCTCTTGACCAAACTCCAATCACCAAGAGGACGAGATAGAAGCTCTTCAGATAAGCAATAGAACATCAACGGAAGGTATGCACGGAAGAACAGGGAGCAAGGGAGTAAGAAGTAAGAGAGGTGCATACACC